>JABUQX010064855.1:0-20788 GCA_015478945.1 Trachelipus rathkii
GAGGAGGGAATTTTGAGTACATAGATAGTTAGAGTAGTAGTTAGAGTAGTTTGATTAAGGGTGAGGTCGAAATGAATTTTTTTTTCCATGACCATGACTAACTAAATCTAACTAACCTTACCTAACCTAACGCAGGTCATAACGTCTAAGAGTAAACCATATATGGTCGAGTGGTGTAGTAACTATGGTAAGAATTAATAGCAATGTATTAAAAAATTCATCCGTAACTTGTACTTCATATTATCTAAGTACTTATTCACGTGGTCTAGATATAGTGTTATTTAGAGAGAGTATCAGGGAGTACCGGTCGTCTCTTCGCTGTGCGTGAGCATAGGTGGGCAGTCGGAATAAGAAGGTAAAAAATTATAGGTGAAATTGATAATTATTATCATTTCTAATGTATTCAGTTCATTCGATATTTACTGTGATACATGTGAAATAAACTTAGTATCACTACATTCTCTCTATAAAGTCAAGATATAGTTTTATTATACCAATCACTGGAATCTTATTAACACATAATGGAATAGAACCGTCAATATCACTGTTTCATATAGTATTAGTATAATACTCAAACCATAATATATTAATATATATATATATATATATATCTACTATACACTATATATATATAAATATATTATATATATATATATATTATTATTTTGTAAAATTTTTGAAAGATATTTGTATTTGTATATAATAATATATATATAATATATATATATATAATATATATGATTATATATATTATATACGTTTACAATTATTATTGCAAAGGATGAAATGAAACTATTGTATATCTTCTTATTATCTCATAACTATAATATTAATAGAGGAATTAGATATAAATAATTTAATATATATATATATTAATATTTGTCTTTGTATATATTATAAACATAATAATATATAATATATATATATATATTATATATATAATATAATATATAATATATATATATATATATATATATAATAATTAACTAATATAAAATTAATATATATATACATCGATATGAGTATCTCAATGTACTTATATATATATACGAAGCTTACATTAGAGCCCGTAGTGCCTTGAGTACGCCTGCATTATGTTGACTTCACCAATTCATCAGTAGAGCTTTACCTCTTTTTGACAGGCTGGCTGGCACAATTTCATTCACTCTTTCTCCCTTTTAATATTAACAGGCATGGCACTTATTGGCACCTTGAATATATAATACTCAGCAATTATATAGTCTTAAGATTATATACATCAATGAATATGTAGATCCATATAAATATTAATATAACATGCGGTGGTTGATACCAGAACTGAGGCAAGTTTTCTTTATAAAATCTCCGATAATTATGTATGATAAATTTTGCTTTCTGAACTTATAATTAATTTTTAAGGACACGTGATGAGTATATACTCCATGATAATATAGTTTCAAATAAATTAAATTTGAGGGGGAAAACCTTAGGTTTGTGTATAAATAACTGTGATAAGTATATTTTAAGAAATAATGATACGTAAACTATATATATTTTCAATAATGTACCAACGTTATGACATTGGGGAAATATGTTATTTTTTTAGGTAGCCATAAAAGATCACTTATATAAATTATTTATTAATATTCATTTATTACATATTTTCTATGAAGTATAATAACAAATAAAAATATATATTTATCACATTTTAAAAAAGATTTTTTTGTGAAAAATTGCCAAACCAGAAATGTTAACGTTTCTCTTATTTCATACATGTATTTTTACGTTTTTATCGTGATACTCTCAGATCTGAAGTTGAGTGAAGTGCTACTCATTATAATTATTTTACGTCATTAAAAGCAATATTAAATAAATGTGTGAATAATTACTTTATATATATTTCACATGTATGGATATGTTAATTTCATACGCTCATCAGTGTGTATTTTTTTAAATTATATTTAAAGTTGGATCATACACTCATCATTATTTGAGAGTAAAATTGATTGGAGGTGCACTAAATAACTGATAACTAATAAAGGAGGATAAAACTTAGGTAACATAAATATATTCAATATAGTAAATAATAATAAAATAAATATTTATTATATTTTTACAAAGTTTTAATATAATTAAAGCTTCGGATGTGTTCATTTTACCTAACTTAAACAAATCACGAGCTAGATTTTTTAGAATCGTAGATGATGTAGATACCTCCAACGAATTACCGTATTATATTAGACGATGGTTTATGACCGTGTGCTATGTCATTACTCATATTAAAAATTATTTATATAAGTTATATTTAGTGTTACGCAACAGAAGCACGAGACATCTATGAAGAGTGTCTAAAACTCTGTCTCTCTTACTCATTTATAACTGTCATTATCTATTCTATTATTATTATATTATTATAATTTCTAATATTATTAATTATTAATTATTATATATTTATTATATTATTATACTATTACTCTCAAATTATTACTTCGATTGAGTATATTCATTATTAGACTCGAAATAACAAATATAGAAGATGAAAGCATTATCATAAATTATTGAAGATAAAGTCGTATAATAATGTCTTGATTCACAGTGTGAGTGATAATCAGATGTAGGTTAAAAAGGAAATAAATAAATAAAACAACTGTTTTTTTATTAATACTCAGTACGAAAGTAGAAAAATAGAGTAGTAACATAGTATACAGATTGTAGTATATAAGGAGTAATATGTAACTTGGTAGACTCTTACTAACAAGGGAAACTAATAAGATAGCTTTTCTGGAGCGGAAATATCTGACACACATAGGTCTAATAGAATGAGATGAATAGTAAAGTGAGAGAATCTGACATAGATTATAATTGAATAGGGATGTGACTTTACGTAACTCATGAAATCATGAAGATGTGAGAAGAGTATTGAGAGGGAAGTCAGTATGTGAGAACTGCTTCATAAATGTCTGCACACAACATTTGTACAAGTCAATGAAGAGAGTGGCTGTTATGTTGTGTACACTCTCTCGCGTCGAGAACTTGGTCACACACAGAACCAATGATATTCTTTTAGTTATGCTTGATTGCTAGAATTATATAATAGTGTTTTTGAGATGGTAGAGATAATCTGTAGTGGTTCATGGAGAGATAAGAACAGGTCTAGAAGTATATGGTAAATAACTCAAGACAAATGAAGATTGGTATCTACAAGAGAGAGAAAATATGACTGCTGTGAATGTGAATCGGCTCTTTATGTTCAAAATATTGTAACATGGATGTTGTTGTGTTCATAGCCGTCAATAACTCTTAATTTTGTTTATATGAGTTTGCTTTGGCGTGTATCCGAAGCAGTTATTTGTTTGTATATGAGTTAAGCAGTAATTAAATAAAGACCTCAAAAAACGTACGACGTATATAATATAAGGGTAGTCGAGTGAAGTGAAATAATAGAACACCTATTTTAAACTACACACGACCGCTCACAGTTACCTATTATTTATAGATATCTCGTGGAGAGAAAAAAAGAAATATTTTTATTGTCCTAGACTAGAATACATTTTGTGATATAAAGAGAAATATGTTAGAGCGACTAGAGAAAATATTGTATTTTTCACTAGTTCTATTATATGCATGTGTGCTTATAGTATACTTATAATGGTGACGAGTGTAAAGAATATATAATGTATCTGAAGAGAGTAAAAATATAATTCTCTACAGATATATGTGAAACTCGAAAATTGGAATATATTTGTAGAAGTGACCTGAACGAATAGATCTAGAGATAAATATAAACAGTTCTAATATGGTTTAGCAACAACAGAATTGATCATTATGACACTCATCGCGACAAGCTCTGTGGCTAGGCTTGTACGGTATATTGAGATAATATAGGCAGCTGGTTGATAGATTCTGAATGCATTTATAAATACGGATGTACGACAAGCGAGTAGCATCGTGTATCAAGAATAAATGGAGTAGACAAGTTGAATATGAATTTAAATCATTAAATCCTAGTGAGTATGATGTTAACCGATTAGATACTTAAGATAAATATAATATACTTAAGATTAGTATAAATGGTAACTTAATTCAGATAGAAAGCCATTAGAGAAGCAGGGATATCAGCGCCGGAAGGTAGCGTAGGAATGATGTAGATGAAAGAATGAGTGGAGTGGATGTCAAGTGCTTATTGAGTATGCTTGAGATATAGTATTATATTGGTATGTTTTGTGTACGGAAGAATCTGAAAGAGTATTTGGGAGAGAGATTGGTAGAAGGGTGATTATTTTATCGCAAGGTATGTAAATAAACAGACGGGTTTAGAAAGTAAATCATATATGAATAAAATAAGTTATAGATAAATGTTAAGGTTGAGAGAGAGTTATCGGTGTGAATATCATCGTTACATGATGGTGTATTAATACTAACTGAAACTACGTATCTATGATAGTTAAATTATTTAAAAGATATATAAATTTTATGGATGAATTAGGCGATATGTAGAAATAGATCTCTTGATGTAGTTTTTAAGGAAAGTTGGTGGCAACTCGCGAGAGAGGTGCGCTCGCTCCAGAGATATTTTTACTTCTTTGCTAGTAAATTGTGAGATAGGGACTAAGTTCTTCGAGAGGTAGTGCATCTGGGTTCTGCCATGAGGTAAATGTTGTTCATCTTTGTTCTAATTTTTTCTCCCTAGTTAGTTATAAGTATACATCATATGGTCAATGGAATAAGAGGTAATAGTATTTTAATAAATACTAAGATTAACTATTTGATGTCAGATGGACGTATCTTATTATGGTGGTATTATGATTGTATATAAATTGATTTGAAATTGAATGAGATTCGAAACACATTTATGAGTAGTGTGGTGAATTAAGAGAGTTTATAATGAGTGAATATGTAAAAGGGAGATACATAAGAATGTTTGGGATCATATGAAAGTGAGTAATGTTTATATCAGATACCGAATGTAGGTTAAATGTATGAATATTAGTGGTAGTGTGACTAGAGTCTAAGAGCCACTTTTATACTCTAAAACTAATCACCAGCGAGTGGCTGTAGTGAGCTCAGAGCAGAATTGCGTGTGATAAGAGGCACACAGGAGTGTTATTCCTTGAGTCAAGTATAGCTTAAAGCACGCTGAATGAATAGAGAGAGGAATGTGAGTTGAGTATCAGGGCATGATTTGATAAGAAAGGTGTCACTTTATTTGCTATGGATATTGATATTTGTGGCTAGAGAGCGGTATATATTTTCTGTTGTGTGTCATTATTGAGAGTCTCTCAGTTGGAGTATGATGACACCCAACCATGTTCGCAAAGACGATAAATACGAGACGAATATCATTGAGCGGAAGTTTATTTCATGTGAGTAACAATGCGTGTACAAGTTATATAAGTACCGTTTTACAATGTGTATAAAAAGAATGTCAAACGGGATACAGATGGCTTAAGAAGCACGAGAGGATTACGCATCTGTAGTGACGTGTCGTATCATAGGTATATGCCTCTGAATTCATATACTTATAACTTACTTTATATCTCTATGTATTCCGTAGTGTAATAGCTACGACTGATAATACTATATAATACCATCACCTGACTCAATCATCTCCCATATTTAGTATTAGAGGTATGTTAGACATGATAATCATAAAATATATAAATATTAAAATATCTACTATATAAATATTACCTTAAAAATAATCATAAATAATATCATCTATATAAATACATATTATTTATTAAAATTATAATCAATTATAAATATTAATTATTATAATTATTATTATTATTACTTTAGATTTATTTAATATTCATAGTCACAAATGAACAAATAACATAAAAATTACTTTATCTCAATCACTCATAATCTCCATATAATTATCTAATTTATATTAATAGAAGAAATTAATTGTATAATATTTTAACATATTTATGGTAAAATTAATTATATATTTTCGGATAATTACTTATATATTAACTTATCTCAAAAACTACATAGCTACAGCGAAAAATTGACATAGATTACATTATTTTTTTTGAGAGTGTATATATACTCTCTAGTTTAGATACATGTAAGTTTAGGATAAATGCTCAGAATAGTAAGTAAGATAGATAGATTAAGATAAGTAAATAGATAATGTAGATATTATGACTTAGTGCATTGATAGTTTTACATTTAGGTAGTGAGTAGTGAGTAGTCAAGTAGTAGTAAATAGTATAAGATAACCTAGATAGTACACGTAAGTTAGTAAAAACGATAGTTAGTAGTCATAGTAAGTCATATAGTTATATGATTAGACTGGTGATGTGAAAGATCGTAATTAGAATGAGATATGATAGTAGTAGTAGTATATTTCCTCAACATAAACATTATATTTATTTACGGATATATAGGTTAATAAAATATCTATAAAGAGAATAAAATAATTTTTTTATTTATATTTAACATTTTTTTTTTTTATCATATTTTTACTTTTATGTATATATATATATACTAAATCTCATCTGAAACCTATAAGAAAGAAAATATTATAAGATATTCAGAAATAACGCGATAAATATTATTTCAGTAGTATAATTTACACGTTAAAATTGATTTCTAGTAAAGGTATTACGAGAATATATCGTATTTAATAAGTGCTTACGTGTACCTGCAAGATACGGAACACTATGCGGAGTGGGACGTTTTTGTTCGAGTGGAGGCCCCGGAGTGGACGAGGGCCGAAGGAAACCTGGAGACTATTGCGCCAAATCTCTTAATATATCCTACACACGAGACGTGAGAGGTTTCCATTGAGTTTGAATCGCTAATTCATGACATAAACCTCTCTCTAATAGGCAAATGAGTGTTGAGGGGAATTAGCTCCCTACCTCCCATAGTTCCCTCGGAAGGCGAGAGACCACGATTTTCTGTCACTATCTAAGGTGCCGAATATTATCACCTGAATGTATTACATTTAAAATTTTACCTTTAATTGTGTGACGAATTCAGAGTACAAATAAACATTGACCTCCCCCTAAATTATTATTTTAACGCACATGTACACACATACAAAGACAGAACAAATCTTCAATAATATTTAAATCTACATAATCTTCATTCAGTGTGAGAGTGAGAGAAAACCGAACCCAAGCTCAATGAAAAAATTATTTTGTTGTTTTATTATTTTTCATTGTACTCTTTATGCATATCGCAAAATAATTAGACAGCGAATATACCATTAAGATTGAGCTTTAATTACTTACATTGCATTATTCAGATATGTGACAATATTGTGATTGAGTATTAAATAGAAATTGCAAAACAATAACATATTTATGAGTACGAAAATATCATATATTTTCGTCTTTAAGAAGTTTTTATATATAACAGCATTAACTAATAAGCTATCTCTGAGACACCTTAAAAACACTCTAGGAACTCATGTCTTGTCTCCACAGATTAAAGTCGTAATCACAATATGACTGCTAGCAGTCTACGACTTCTATTCATGAGTTCTCACTCTATCGTCACGTAGCCTATTGTTAACATATTAGTAGTGTGTGAAGAGAAATAATATGACGGAAGTAGAAACATTTTGTGTAGATTGAGTTATTCCAAATTGAGAAATGCTGTTTTCGAACCCACACAGAGATACAAGTGAATAAATGTAACAACAGTATAAAAGTTCACATACTTCAGTATAATTTACTTCACTAGCTTCTACTACCATTAGAAATTAAATAAGTAATTTAAGGAGTTAAAATATAATAAATACTAAGTCATGTATACATACACGTTTTTGAATAATATATATAGCTCAATTTAAACTTTCTAGATTAGATTAAATAATCAATAATTATAATATATGTAAATCATAGTGATAAATTATATATAGTATAGTGTATAGTATAGCATAGTATATAGCATGTTTCTCAGAAAATAGCTTACCTCCTTCATCGAATCCGACAAACAGCCCATCCTATGCATAAGATTCTCTCTAAGAGAGAGGAAATTTCTTAATGGCGGATTATTATTATGAGTAAAATATAATATGTATTAAAAATTGTATGCAGTCAGCTGTCACTAAGGTCTGAAAACTAGAAGAGCGATATATAAATAATAACTAATATAAATTCTAAAATCATATAGAATCATCTGGTAATGAATATACTACATAAATATCATCCTCAGAATTCAATTCACTAAGAGTTTATTTTCTAACAGACTTTGATGACGTATATCTATAACTTTATTATAAAATAAAATAAATTCATTATATGAGTGTTTTGCAGTAGCTTTCTTATTCTATCTCACTACATATCATTCATCATAATAATTCACGATAATATGATGATTACTATATTTTTTATCAGTATCTTACTTTCCTTTCATCATATGATTTACTTACTCTTCTCCATACAGAATACATCATTATCTCAATACATAAATCAATTCTCTCTTCATCATTATTTATTCTAATCTCTCATCTCATCTCTTCTTCTATTCATATATAGAATGTAGATTTTGCAACAACCGCATAGGATCTATCGAGTGGAAAATTTTAAAACAACCATATATAAACACAAATCAATAAAGAATACACTTATACAACTTAATAAAAATAACAAAGGAATGATATAATTTCAATACATCATATACACTAACAATACTACAATACAAATAAAAATCTTCATTTAATGCCATAACTAATATAACTAATATATTATAATATAATACTATTATAGTGCTAGGATATAATATTTTTATACTACTTTTTATTTAATTTCATTATTATTATATCATTATTATTATTTATAAATTTGACATTATAAAAATTTAAATTAATAATTATATTTGTAAAAATTTTAAATTTTTTTTGAGAGTCTATCATATACAGTTTTAAAAAACGAATGTTACGTGAACAGTTAGAACGTATACGGCCCATTAAACTTAAACCTGTAAGTATATTTAATAACAAGATGCGCCCTATTATTTTGTAATATAACCAAATGATTAGTAGAAATACTATTATTATATATATTCTATAATTATTACTTATATATATAATAAATAAGACATATAATATCGATTATAAATTATTCTTATATATTAGTCAATATTAAATTATTTCTATTTTTTTTCAATTCGTTATATATAGACAAGATATATCCATAGTAAACTAATCAAAATGTCTTCTATCTACATCTCTTGGATCAATCATCTCCTCAATCTTCATCACTCGATTTCATTCTTCTTCTCATTGGCGACCAGTTCGGGAGTCTCTCTCGTCGATCGTTACTCTCTCTCTTAGAGATATGAGCGATGTGAGCCACGATATCTTTATCGAGTAAAGTATCTTGACTCACATCTCTCGTCTCCATCTCTCATCCTCCCCCTTTCCTCCTCCCTCTCCTCTCCCTCCCTCCCCTCCTTCTCCTATCTCTCTTTATCTATCTCTCCCTCTCCTCAACTCTCTCTCTCTCCTCCCATCTCTCTCCATCTCCTGATCTCTCTCTCTCTCACGCTCTCTCTCTCAACCACACACAACACTATATTATAATATATATATATTACTACAATATTAATAATTACCACTATACTCTAACTATCCATACTATATAACCGGCATAATCTAGTATGCTATGCTACTCCAGGAAGATGATGATTACACGATATATAATGTCATTGTCGAACAGACTAAGATAAAAGTCTAAAATTTGAATAATAAATCTTCAAATGGAAAGCTTAGTGTAGTAATTATTGCAAACTAGCAATAAATATTGTGAAATAATAATGCAATACACATCACACAAAAATAGTAATAATCAATACAAATTTTACTACTAAAATCAAATAATAATAATAATAATAATTAATTAATATTAAACAATCAATCAATAATATCACATACCATCAATAAATACAATAATCCAAATATTATTATAGTAAAAAAATCGGTGCTTTCTTTTTTTCCTATTTATTATTATTATTATTACTCATATATTATTAAATAATTAATAGTAGCTCATATTATGAATATCATATTTTAACTTTTGAAGAAGTAGTAAGTAATAGTAGTCGTAGTAGCATTATTATTATTAGTGATTGTAGCCTTGTTTTGTTCTTTTAGAGGTTTGATGTATGGTTGGTAAATTAGGAGAGAGAGAGAGAAGAGAGGAGAGAGCAGAAAGAAGAGGACGAGAGATGAGAGAGCAGACAGACGAGAGAGAGAGAGAAGAGATGAGAGAGAGAGAGAGCAGAAGAGAGAGAGAGAAGAGAGAGAGAGAGAGAGAGACAGAGAAGAGAGAGACAAAATTTTTTTATTAACTATTTTCAAAAAAGACTCTGTACTCTTAATACTCAAATTCAGGAAAAACGTATTCGTAACTGCGCGCACGTCTATTAAATACATTTATAAAAAATAACTGCGAATGAGATAGGCTTAAATCCAGAAGCTTTAATACCTTTAGCTTAAAAGAGCTCATATATTTAATAGTTGAACTTAATACTCAACGTTGATTGCTCTTCTCCCTATTCCCATAACGACACCCTTGTATTGCTTCCTTAATCTGCCAGTATGTGGTTGTTTGGTAAGCACAGGCGTATGAAATAATAACGGCTTAGTGAGTGAGCTCTACATGTATCGAATTACTAGTAAGAGTTCGCTCTAGTCACTGTTGGCAATTATTAACATATACTAATATAAACAATTAGTAATTTTGTTCAATGAGAGTGATATATAGACAAGATGAAAGAGCTACATCTTCAATGTCTTTACAGAATCTTTATCATTGAACTCACGATATATATAATATATACAAAATATATAATATACCATATATACACATATATAATATAATACAAACAACGAAGCCCACGCAGCACACAATACAATATAAACGCTTTTATACTATAATAATCCATTATATATATCTATATATATAGACGCAGCTGTTTTAAATACTTATTATGAAGCGAAATATAATATATATATACTATATATAACCTATATATATAAATATACTATATATACCTACTATATATATACTATATAACTACCTACCAATATAATTATATATATGAATTTAAACCATCAGCTTCACTCTTATGTTATAAACATGAGATGCACTTCGCCAAATAAAATTACCCACTGCACATTCCCATGAGCTTGGTTTAATTAAGAAAGGGAATATTACTCGTATTTTATTCTATTTTTTACTAAAAAAACGAACTAAGTATTTTTTCAAAACGTTGCCTATTATTATTTTACAATATAGTCATGTAAAGATTATGGGCGGAACATAGAACTTAATAGAGGAACCAAACAGACATAAAATATCATAAACTCTATCAGTCTTCATTAAAATCTATTTTAAAATCATAATAAAATATTACTTTCTCTTATTACTTTACTTTATGTCGTATTGAATGTAATGTAGGAGACAAGAGTGGAAAATATTTTAATTTCCCTTGTGCACGGCATCGTTTAACACGCCATTTAAATACAATTATTGAGATTCAACAATGGTTAGCTTTTAAAAGTTTTAGTATTTATGCATCGTAGAGTTAATTCCGAAATTAGCTTGGAGAGGAAAACGATGAGATGGATCAACGTTAACAGTTTTAATCTTAAATTATATAGAATTAATAGAAAACGCTCATCAATAATCTTAGTAATAATAGTTATTATTATTATATAAACTACTATGATCAGCAAGAAGAAATTGTTCATAAATAAGTAATTCAATAAATAATTATAGACCTAGTTTTTCATTAATATTTCTCTAAATTTTACTCTCCTAACAATAGTTTTTTTACACCTTCAAATCTAAAATTTGAAGAGTAATTTTTTTTTATCTTCATTTCTCTAAAAAGTCAAAATGTTTGAGAACCACAAGTGTATAGTTTATCGTTTCTTCAAGTGAAACTTTTGTGAAAAAAATCTTATTATACAACATAAAAGATTGAGGACTAACTAACCTTTCCGATTTACGTGCGTAATGAAAACACTTGTAGGACATTTCCTGCATTTATGAGAAGAGAAAAGTTTGGGATGGAAAAAATGATATAAAGATTAAATAGTTTTAATTAAGCTTAAAAATTACCACAACGACATAAAACAAACTTAGGTGTAAAGCCGTTTTCGTTTTTGCATTTGTTCTTAAAAAAATGCTTAAGTTTGCGTTCACTTTTGTTAACCTTAGCGCAAAATCGTAAAAAAAAATTGATCATCAAACGTAAGGAATTTCCTTAATTCCTGTAAGGTTGCATATTATTGATAACAGAATCTTATTGCTATAATTATCGAGAATTAGAGTAAATCTTACGTTTGGTTAGCTTTTTTTTAGATTGGCGCTATGAAGTTTGACAAAAACGAACGAAAACTTAAGCTTTTTTTAGCACAAATGCAAAAACGAAAACGACTTTAGTTAATTACACAAGCAAATATGATTTTCGGTATATAGTTGATACCCGACGACTCATACACGAAATTATAATATAAGGTGAAGCTAGTACCAAACATTGACATGGAAAAATGGTCGACATAACAAATGGTAGACATTTGTGAAATTAATCTGGTTATTTAGAGTTTCTCTAAAACGAAATCGCGACAAAACTTACCTATACTGACTTAACCTAACCAAACCTAACCTAAACTTACTACTTAATTAACTTAACTTAGCGTTGAGAGTGAGTAAGACACACGTTAAAGTTAGAGAGTGGAGTGTAAGAGAACTATATTTATATTTCAGACCTAGACCTACTCTACTCTACAGTAACACAGAACTAACTAACTTAACCTAACTAACTAACTTAAACATTAACTTAACTTAACTTAACTTTAACTTAACTGTAACTTAACTAACATTTGCATACAATACTTAAAACATTTTTTTTTATCTAGACCTAACCAAACCTAACTAACCTAACTAACTTACTTAACTTAATTAACTAACTTAACTAACTTAACTGAACCTAACTAACTAACTAACCTATACCTAACCTAACCTAACTAACTAAGAGCCCTAACTTAACTTAACTTAACTTAATTAACTTAACTTAACTTAACTTAACTTAACTTAACTTAATAACTTAACGTAACTTAACTAACTAACTTACCGATACCGTGTCGACCATTTGACCTGTCCACCATTTGTACTAGTCCCCTATAAGGTTTTCAGAAGTTGTCCTTTCGTAGTAGTCACAATGGATCGAATGCTTCAGAAGATCGTGGAAATTTTGTGGAGTTTATGAAATTTAAGAGATGAGGAGAGTGGAGAGAAGAAAAGATTTGGGAGGAGGCCCGACTTACCTGCGCGACAACGGTCCTCGGTCATAGGTAGTTGACGTTTCGTAAAAGCCCAAACTATAAGTGGACGTGCTTACGCGGGATTGTAGAATCCATTGTTACTCTTAGAATCGGTCGGGGTGTGGGGACTGGTTTGAAGGTGGGCGTAGATAATAGGGGTCGAATATGGAGGCGTGCGGTCGGACGCGGGTTATAGGTACTCAAAAGGGGGTATAATCAAGAATCTCTCGGCCAAAAAGTCTGATGCCTCGGGTGGAAAAATTGAAGATGTTTATTTGTGCAAATTGAACTAATACCTTCGACTGTGATTTAAACGCGTGGAACAGAAGAGTTAAATCGTCGGACGGTATAGATCATGGGTAGATTTGAAGTTCGGGGAGCTGTAACGTAGAGGGTGATCCTGTAAAATGGTGCGCGTTGTGGACGCGTTCAGGTCGTTTTATGGGGGGTAGATCGGAGAAATGCGTCATTATGTAGGTATAGGTGACGCCGTAGAGGAAGAAACCGGCACAGCTGTATGTGATCCCCTCCGGAGGATCGGATGCATCGGGAGGTAACTATGAGGAGAACGTTCACTATCGGGTGTATTTGATGGAAGAAAAAAGCGATAGTTGCGATCGGATAAGTATGATGATGAAAGATTAATGAAAAATTAATGAACATAAGAAAAGGATGAAACAAATAAATGAGAGTGAGATACGCTGGAATATCAATTTCTTAATTGGATAAATTACGACTGTAAAGGAGAGATCGTTTGTAAAGGTCGCCGACTTACGTATCGAGTGCGGGGTCACGAGGAGAGATAGAGGGCGTAAGCTTTTACTTCTCGTGATGGATGTGTGTGGTCAAATAATTTTTCGGTCCGTTAGAGCGGATGTGTTTTTGTTGTTGAGCGCGAGTGTGCTTGAGGTGTATGGTATATAGTATATTATGATTTTTTTTAGGATGTTAGTGCTCCCTTGAAAATTCAGGTGGTTTCTATGAAAAATAATTATGAAAGGTGGGATGACTTATCTAATCTTATAAACTACGCTAGACGACCCCATTTTCCTACTAGTTTAGGGTGTGTTGTGAACGGGGATTTGCTACACATTTAAAAATTGAACGTGACGAGAAAGGGATAGTTAAAGGTTACACTCCTGACGGTCACGTGGGCACTGAGGAAAAAAGTTAGCTCTCTGATTTTGCTTTTCGGGAGATTGGTGCCAAATAATTTTTGGTCCTTAACGGTTTTTTTTTTCCCGAAAATCGAGAATTTATTAGTGACGCCGTAGAGGAAACCGGGCCTCGATAGGATTCCCCTCCGGAGATCGTCTAGGTAATTACGAAACGTCGCTATCGTATTTTGAGGAAAAATACGGAGATAAGTTTTCACGATGAAGTTAATGGAATGAAAAAATTTAGTGGATAAAATTACAAGAACACGTAACATTTTACTTCGTCGGGTGAGATGGGTTTGCGAAAATGAACTTTGTGTTGCGGCTGGTCCTAAGGCGGAGTGGTGTATTGTGTTTTCGGTGAGGTGTAAGTGTACTTGGATATCGTTATTACTGGATTCAGTTATTTTTAATTATAGGCGTGCCACATAAATCGCAGTTTGTCTGATGAAAAATAATTTATTAGAAGTTAAACTGAAACAAGAAGTGTATATTGAAAAAACGAACCTTGCGAATGACGCACATTCTAGAGGCTCTTGAGGCTCGATTTCTTATCTTACACGGCTTGAAGAGAGTTAGGCGGAAAAAACAGAATATTAAAGATTAGTTCGAGTGTCGCCTGAAATGATGGCCGCGTGCTGTGTTTCGTCCGACGGTCGTTTTTGATGCGTAATTCGAGAAAAGCGTCATGTAGAGTTATAGTCTGTACCGGGCCGTCGGCGGTGGTTAGAGAAGATTCCCGCCTCGAGTGGAGTTCCCCTGCCGTGACACGTCTCTGGATATACGAAACGGCGAGCTATCGTATTGGATGGAAAGAAAACGAAACAGTGTTCGACGGTATATAGGTAGTCTGGTGATTTGGAAAGTTAGGTAAAAATATGAATACCTGGTTACATTAATGCTCAATCCGGCATGTGTATGAGTGTAAATTCACGTATAAGAATATTTCCTAAGAGCTCCCACTATCGCCTTCGGTATCGTGGGGCACAAAACAAACGTAAACTTATTATACTCTCTTCGGATTATTTTGCGCGAAATAATTTTTGCGTTCCTTAAGCGAGTTTTGTTTTTGCTCGATGTGCAAGATGGGTACTTATATCTGGATTACATAATAGTTGTTTTTAATTTAGTCTTCCGTTACAGAATTCTTAGGTTATCTATGTAAAATGTAATTTTTAGAGGAACGAACGAAAAGAATTAGTTATAACAAAAATATCAACGCACAACGGCATTTCTATGTATGGTCTATTGAGCGCGGGAGTTTTTTGGGCCTACACTTGTACATAAGTGATTAAGCAGTAACAAGTGAATATTTGAAAGGTACCCTCCTATGGTCGGTTCACTCGGGAAGGCACTAAATAACGTGGGGGTGGGAGTCACTTACGTTGTACCGGGGGGAGATGGTGGCGAAAATTAATTGATTTGTTCCGTTAACGCGATGTCTGGTTTTCCCGAGTGAGAAAGAGCCAAGAGAACAAGAAGATGAATATACGTGATCTAGAGTCGTTGGTAAAGGAATTCATAATAATTCAATCAGTTATTCACGATGGATGTATAGTTATTTTTTTTCTTCGTTCTTAATTCTTTCTTAAATTCTTAATTATTTATTGCTACGTTCATCTATAATTGTCATAGAAACGTATGTGACAAATTTTGTTTTATGAGACTCAGGTTAAATTCCATTTTCTAGCGATAAATAATTTTTTAGAGTTATAATTAGAATAAAAAAAACTAATTAAAAAATATTGCACAGACGCCCTATTTACCTCGGAAGACGTTTCCTCGTGCATATAGTTGTACGTTCTCGTAAACAAGCCCAAAATTAAAGGACTCTGGACGCGTTGTAGAAATCCGATTTATTGGTGACGGCTTAGAAGTCTTTAGAAAGGATCAATAGTGAAGTTGCCAATTAGTGACGTTGCGATCGAACGTTTATAAAAAGGCGATGAGAGCTCAAAGGTCTAAGATCAAATCGCCCTGCCTAAAAAGGTCGACGGGCTGGGTGGTGAGAAAATGAGAATTTTTTTTCAAAGTTGGGAAACGTGAGTACCTGAGTGCGACTGATTAAACGGTACAGAATAAAACGGGGTCACTATACTCAGAATAATTAATACGGTCCCAACGATAGTTCATCCCTGGAAAATATTGCCGTGTTGATCGTTCGAGGTTCCGTTTTTATGGCGGAACGGAAAAACGCGCATTATTTTATCAGCTGACGCCTCGTAGAGGAACCCGGCCGCGATCTGAGTCCCCCTCCGGAGGAGATCGTCTCGGTGAATTCAACGAAACGGGTCAACTATTCGTTATTTCTTGATGATGGAAGGAAAAACGAAAAGTTCATGGATAAGAGTTATGATGAAATAATTAAGGAAGGAAAATTAAGAACATAGAAAAAGATTAAGACCATATAGCATTGATAGTGCGAATTACGACCCTCTTGCACATTATCGAATTCTGTATATAACAGTATCCTACGTAAAGAAGGATCTATAAAGGTCGCCAAGCTTTACGGGCTTACGACTCGGGGCACAAAAATAAGACGTACGTTTTTTCAGCTTCGTCTGGGGAGATGTTGCAAAATAAATTTTCGTTCTGCTTATCTATTTCTTAATCGCGGAGGGGCATTGCTACTTTCTACACATATTAATAGCTATTCTTAAATTTATTATCCCTTGATTAGTTCTCTGATATCAGATATCTAACAAATAGGATAATTTTTCGACAAGCTGTGCAAAGACAAAAGACCTAATATAATAAAAAGATGAACTCCGCTCTTACGCACCCCTGATTCCTATAGGCTGGTTGAATAGCTCGTATTTTCTCGTGGCTACACTTTAAAAGTAACCGTTAAACAATAATATTAAATACCCTCCTACGGTCACTCCGTGGCACCGAAAATAACGTACTCTTACTCGGGAATTGGTGCGAGAATAAATTTTTTGTTCCTTAATCGAGTTTCATTCCCGAGAAAAACCAGAAAAAAAAGAAATACATGGAATGCATAACGTGCAAAAATTTGTTGACTATAAGTAAGTTATAATACACATATTTGGATATATTATTGGTTTCTTCGTTGTCTTTACAAACGGCAACTCTTCTAGTAATGTCTTAAAGTTCATAAATTAGGCATGAATCGGGTACTATAATGTTTATTTATATAATATTTTTTCGATAGTTTAGTTTACATCCACCTCAAAATTGCTTGCGTGGTTTCCCTTGCTTAGCCCATTATAAATAATTTTAGAGGGGTAATCTAAAGTGAAAAAAAGAACTAACTAAAAGATATTTGCACGACAGCCAGTTACCTCGGAACGCCTCGGTCAGCATATAGTGACCTGTTCGTGAAAAGCCCAAATAAATGACTCTTACGCGTTGTAGAATCCATATTTTAGGCTCTGGTGAGACGTCGGTGTTATGAGGCGTACATAATTAGTTCCAGATAGATGGACGATTTCGTCGGGAAAGACCTTATAACTCAAAGAAGGTCGATATAATGCAAGAGATCTGCTCGTGTCGCACTAGTAGAGGTCGGAAACCCTCTCGGAAGAAATTGAATTTTATTTGTCCAATGTTAACGTTATACCTTCGACTTATAAATCGTTAATCAGAATAAACTTCACTTAATATATTCATTTAAAGTTAATAGCGCTTTAACTGATAGTCATTCCGCTGTAAAGTATTTGCCGTTGACCGTATTCGGATAGCGGTCGTTTGATTGGGTAAATCGAGATAATAGCGGTCATTTTGTTATGATGAGTGACGCCGTAGAGGAAGGACCCGCCGCGATTGAATCGCCTACGTCCGAGGATGTCGTCTCGGTAACTATACGAAAAGCGGCACTATCGTATGTTTTGAGAGAAAAAAACGAAAATACATTGAGATGGATAAAGGTTATTCGATGAAATTATGAAATAATATGTAAAGAAACTAATAGAAAATAAACATATAAATGATAATGTGTTAAAGTAATTTCACCAAAATTATTTACTTCAATATTAAATATATCGAACGTATAAAGAAATCTTAAAGTCCTCCACGTAACTGTACTTTCTTCGATCGGTTGTGCACAATATCTTATATCTTTAATATTTTCACTTCTGCGTGGAAAATAGTTTGCACCTCAATAAATTAATAAGTTTTTCGCTTTCGAGACTACGAAAATAAACTGTGTACTCTCTACTTTTGGGAGATGGGTGCAAAATAAATTTTTTGTTCCGTTATTCTTGTATATAAAAATTCCCAGATCGAGAAAGTACCAAAAAAATAAAATTGAATGATGAATGGTAAAATATTTATAAAGAAATTGCTTATTTTATGTATAAATAGTATATTACTTACAAATTTGTTTAGAATCATTTACTTTGACGTTCTACAATTACCTTCATTTTTCGTTATGATGATGAATAAGCATATACTTATATTATATAATAAATTAAAGTTGCTCACAGAGAATTAATATTTACCCTTTAAATTTCATTACTCTACATGAGTATTGGATAATGTGTGTATTGAGTAAATGCGTGAATATCTAAAAAAAATATATGAAAAATATTGCCACGATCCCGGCCACATACTCTACCAATCGGCAAAAAACGTCCAACCCCTCGTATGGGTAGTAGACAGATCCGGTTATCAATCCCAATATATTTGCTCTTACCGCGTTTTAGATCCGATTGGTGTGACGTCTTAGGAGAATATATAGTACTTGACGTATTTATAAGATGTTTCGGACCTAATATTTCCTCTACAATAGTGACGTTTTCTTGCTCTCGGTAACCGTTTATAGGAAGCTCAAAAGGAATGTGGTGAATCCATATACATCAGAAAGCAGAAATTTCATCACTCCAAAACACCGTCGAACTCTTCCCAATGGCGGAAAATTACTGATTATTGTGTTTTTCTTAAGAGTTTTAACTGAGTGACTAAATATCTTCATGCTGACATCTAGACTCATTTCTAAAGTTCTCAAAGAAGATCATATATAAGATTATTGAATATCGAGACTCTTATGCGATAGTATCGATCAACCGTGAGAAATTGTTGATGTCCGTCTGGGAGCCTTTCGGGTACGGCTCTGTTGTTAATGGTAAAATGAGAAGCAACATCGGTTATTTTAATATGAGTGAGTGCGAGCTACGAGTAGACGGAATAGACCCGTTTAGTTGAAGGGGCCGGCGAATTTGGATGCCCACCTTGGCGATGGATCGTCTCTTATTGAGAATTTAATGGTATAACTATTGAAACGTCTACATGAGTCGTAATAATATTGAGGAAAAAAAACGAAACAGTTTCCAGCTGCCATAAGGTTAATGATGTTTAACACATTAGTCATGAGAAAATTAGATGAAAGAAAATCATTCGACGAAAAAAAATAAACAATAATGATATTGAATACTCTGAATATGCAATACTTAATATTAATATCGACGGTAAAGATAACTTAAAGTGTCGCCCACGTTACGGTGTCATGGGATCGGGGCACCAAGAAGTAATCGTTAACTGTTTACGTCTCGGAGATGTTGGCCCAAATAAGTTGTTTCGGTATCCTTAGACGAGTTATTCATTTTTCCGAGGGCTGTAGAGGTGCTGGTTATATATAGATATTATTATTATTGATACTCTCCTTTGTTCATTGGTGTGAAGTCTCCCTTTAGATTATGGTCAGGATTTTCTATGAAGAGAGAAATTTTTTTAAGGGGTAACTAAATACAAGTAATTAATTATTAATTTCAAAAGCTGCAGCTATATCGAATTCCGCATTCCAATATAGGTTAAATAGGAATTGAAACGAATTTGCTACACATTAAATTAACGGTAAAAAAGTATTAAAGCGTACACTCTGACGGGTTCACTTGGGGGCACGACAATATAAGGTCTCTACTCTTTCGGGGAAGATGTGCTTAGAATAAATTTTTCGGCTCAGCAACCTCTCTCCCTCCCATCCATCCTCGACGTGTGGACTCGCGTGCTACCTGCTGCTGTCAAGTGGTAGTTGGGTGTGGGTATAAGAGCAGTTTAAAAGAGTACTGTCCGTTGGTGGAAGTATAACAAAGGGCGAACAGTGTTTTGAGCTGTTTATGACGTGGGTGTGTTAAGGGGAGATGGATGATTCAGCATTGTCGTCAAACAAGAGAAGAGGAGTTGTGGAGAGCATCCGGGAAGATAAGAGAGTATGAGAGCTTGAAGACAGAGTATTATTACTAACTCGCGACATTTGTAAAAAATTTTGATATTATGAATTGATGTATGGCATATATCTTTTAGATGGTCTGTTTGGAGATGTTGGTAATCATGCTTTCCTGTTAAGTTATATGAAAATTGTAAAGTGATTTGTAGAAGTTCCTAGGATTGTTAATAA
>JABUQX010064856.1:0-32500 GCA_015478945.1 Trachelipus rathkii
CTTTCAAGTTTAAAATATATATTAAATTATTATTAAATATATTTTTTAACATTATTGTAATAATGATATTAAAAAGATCCAAACAACTTTATAAGTTTAAAATATTAATTCTACACTATTAAGATATATTATTGTAGATAAATGTAAAAAACATCTATATCAAGTTAAATTAAGTACCTTTAGTTATATTATTTCTTAGTTTATATATAATTATAAATAACATTATATTTTATGGAATTTTCTTATGTATATATATATAAGATACACTAAGATTTTATTCATATATTTAATTTATTTTTTTATTATTATTATCTATTTATATTAATATATATGTTATTTATATTATTATATATTATTATTATTTATATATTATTATTTTTATGTTAAATTTTTAGTTATAGTCTTTAATACTTAATATTCATATTATTTTTAGGTCCATTCATATTTATATACATTTACATTCAAATATTGCTGCCATAACTTAACCTTCTTTAACTTGTAAATGTATCTCCACCATATATATTATATAATAATATAATATATATATATAATATATTTATATATATAATATATATATTATATTATAGTATATTATAAAAATAAAATATAGTACATTATTAATAATATATATATATATATATTATAATATATAATTATATTAATATATATATATATATATATATATATATATATTAAATTATTAATATATATATTCACAAAAATATAGACAAAATCTGTATATATTATTATAATAATATATTATATATATATATATATATATTAATATATTATAATATAATATATAAATAATATATATATATATTATATTATTATATATATATTAATATATATATATTATATATATTATATCTAGATTTATTAATAATATATATATTTAATTACGTAGTCACACAATATATGCTTGAATCGGATCAAAAGGTATCAAACATTACCCAAATAAATATTCATGTAGTAAGCGCCCCTTAGAGCACAAATACTCAAGACATACACTGTTTGGTATGAGGAAGTTCCTCGCTTATACTGAAGTCAATAAGCCATAACTGAAATTAGTTCAATTATGTTAAATTGGAACTTTTCATATTTATCAAGGTTAGTGTAACAATATACTAAATGTAGTATTCTATGACTTATATTACTCAGATAGCGTAAAACGTGATATCATTATATTGTGACATAGATTAGGAGCATCCAGACTGCGGCTTAACGCCTGATCGCATAGAAGTTAGATTGAAAGGAAATGAGAGTGTGTAGCAAAGGCCGTATCCAACACTTCACTGACATTCACTAACTTCTCATACTCAGGCAAGGTGGTATGGGACATCGGTGTGAGAGTTTCAAGCAGTCGACGGTCCGAGTCTCAACTTATTTGTACATCAGCTACGAATCTACAACATCTAGAAATACACGCACATGATGGAACGAAATTTGATGATATAGGGAGAATCTGGAGATGAAGACGAAAGAGAGAGAAGAGGGAGCACGAGAAGAATAGAGTATGAAAAAGTAGAGAGAGAGAGAGAGAGAGAGAAAATTTAGTAGCTAAGAGAGAGAGGAGAGAGCGATGGACGTCAGCAGGAGAGAGTGCAAGTTGTATAGCCCCGTAAGCAGGAGCGTTACGTATAAGATCAACTACTGAAGCAAATGGCACAGTGGTACCTTACCCTTACTCTACAACCATGGAAGGTCTTAAAACTGGACTCACTCTTAAATCCCTAGACTGTGTGAGGGCATACTTCCAAGTAAAGGGGACGACTACACTTATAACGACGAAAGAACTCTTTAGTGTTGAAGACAAATCAGGGAATTGCACGTTTACTCTCATACGACAACGCTCACATTCTCTTTTATCAACAGAAGCATTGTTAAGCGACAAGAGATGTGATCTCTTTTCAAATCTCCCCAATTCACTATTTCATGAGAAAAACACTTAACAACGCCAAGAATATTAAGGACTCGAAGAACCTCACCTCTTCAGATTCAGGTTTGAGATGTTGTTTTTAAAAGAATAAGATGTTTATAGTTGTGTGCAAGATTAATATCGAGTAGAAAAATGGAGGAATCGATTTTTTTGAGGCAACTGGAAAACAACTTTGTTGTGAATGCCCCAATTGGAAATTTGGTTGGTTAGAAGTTTTCCAAAATGAAAGGCGTAATGAAGCTGGAATTTCAAGCATAGGAATGAATGTGAAGCAGGAATTGGAGGAAGGTGATAGAATGAAAATAGTAAAAGAGAATTGTCGTGTAGAACAACAACCATGCAGCAGAAACCTGTCATTTATTAAGTTTAAAAGAGAGGGATTGAAACATTGGTCTTCGCCTACAAATATGACTTACTCATTATAGGGATAAGCTTGCTCTCTAGAACTTCTCGGAAATGACAAAACTCCTCAGCTCAAGAAGTCACATACCTGAAGAGCAAACTAATCAAACGTTTTTTCAAGAACCTGTCAACAAGGAATTCAATACTGTCTAATGTCACAGGTAAAGCAGCACATATCCCTAAGGACGCATGAGGATCCAGTATAGAGAAGAGGACGCAGCAATACCGCCAGTAGAGGCCTTTCTTATAAAAGCCATGCAAGCAATGAGAGATATCATTAGAAAATATATGTTTCCAAATCTTAGAAAAAAATAGAAGTTAAAACTATAGTACGACATGAAAAGTTTTAAAAGTGTGATTTCTTTCCTCATGGTTAGGACTTTTTTAAAAAGTAGTATGTCTTTGAAATTATTTAAAACAATATTTGAAAAATCCAAGCAGGAAGTAAGATAATACTTCGATAGTTAAAAGGTGGAGAAGGTATATGATTAAACTATCTAAGTGTAAAAGGAATATATAGGCAAACACATGTCTCTCTCGGAGAAGAAAATATAACACGTTACATTATACTGAAAGTAAAGACGCGAGGGATAATAAAGATTGCCATTAGGCATACCTCCAAGGGAGTGTGATGGGGACGACAGGATTAGGTTGATTAAAAAAGAGAGGTTTAAAACTTAGACTGTTGCACGAGAAATGGTGGAGAGAAGAACGATGATGTGGAAGAGGATCATGGTGACTTACAGGAATGCTTACAGATACAGAGATCTAAATAGGATTACCCTCATGATTTTGACAGAGATTCAAGGCATGGCTTAGAGAGTCACTGCAGATATAATTCTGAACAAGATAACCAGTCTTCAAGAAAGAAATTATTTTAGTGTCCAGTTTTTATAGCTGTCTCTTCAATCCACTTCAATAAAAATGAGTCATTGAAGGGCGCTGATATTACTACTATACGCTCTAGTGTCTCAAGAAGTTTTTATCAACATACCTTATGTGAAAATTTAGATTAGATATATAATGACTCAAGTCCTTACACTAAACGGATTATGGAGCCTATCCTGAAAAAATCCAATTTGTATGATTATAACTGTAAATCTAATTAATGAATATGTCAAGATATAATGGTTTGCAGCAAACAATCGTATAGAGTAGGGTCAGTAGCTTTTTCACTTTTAATCAAAGAATGAATACATACTGGTGACATATATGGATCATATATTATATAGTTACTTTACTTAACTTGAATTTAGATAAAGTTCAATTCTGTTTTAGGTTCAATATTGCACCACACCGTCTAATCAGCTATTTATCACATTCAAGTCCTTTATTTTGATTTCGCATTGGTTAGTCATAAGTGAAATTAGTATATAATATCATTATCCATTCAAATACTATAACTTATCTACTAGATATACCAGTCCTGTATGATTTGTCTATTTGCCCCATAATCCTACTTCTTCTGTGATTTAATACTATACACTTTTTCGTCACTGTTCTGAAGATGAGGATATTCTTTCTGGGTTGTAACAATTTATTTATTGAATTATGGTACGATGTAAAAGCACCTGGGAAGAGGAACGCCTCGACTTCCTTAGCTTTTGTATCCAGTTGAGCGTAGGCAAGATTCTCTTAGCAAGCGGAGGGCCCAGGTTCGGCACAGTCCATGGTTAGTGGAACTTTGCGCGAGAATATGTTGGGACGCGTGAGCGTATGAGGTATGGAAATATAAACTTAACTATACCACTCTAGCTCGTCCCCTTAAGCTTGAAGAGTAGTTCGTTCTCAGACGATTGGACATATAACTATGTGTTCAAGATCATAACACATTAGTGTTAGTTCCAATCTTTTGAGTTGGCCTTTTCCCTCTGCCCTCCTAGCTAGATTATAATTACCCCCCATTTGATGGAGTGCCTCAAAAAATCTCTTAAACAATCTCCCCCGAATTGAAACATCAGTAGATTTTAATGAACTGAAGTCCTTAAAATGTAATCTAGAGGAATAATGACATACTCTTCACAATGGGACAACTTGTCTTACCACTCGCGCACATACGTTCAGAGAGCAGGCTCAACTAAAGAAGTCTACCGACCAAGAGCAGCTTGAGTTTCAAAGCACTTCATATCTGCAGAGCAATTTAATTCTCCGCTGATCACAAGGGCGATATCTTTGGCCAGTCCAAGGCGATTAGCATAGTGGAATCTGTTGAAAAGGAGGTGGCACTGGCCACGTCGCTCGTAGTCAGAATAGAGCACTCGCGGAAGCCAGCATTCAAGCGTACTTACACATTGATAACGTATATCTCTCTAGATACATATCAGCGACAATTCCATCTAACCTAGGTGATTCAAATACATTAGTGGAGAATGTTATCTTTCCCTGGTATCGTTTTAAATTTTCAAGAGCCTGTATTTACTAAAATTCCTTTTCCTTATCCGCTAGAAGCGCGATAATCTCATGAACTACAATTTTCACCCATCATGTTGGGGATGAAAATCGGATCTCTTGTCTTAAACTCTCCTGTATGGTTGCTGACCTAGATCTCCTAGGCTTACATATTCTGATCGAAATCCTCTTCGGGAATAAAGCATTATATCACGTGAAATGGTAGGAGACTTATTGATGTACAGTAAAAGTATAAACCTACTACTATAAAATATATAGTATCAACCTGGGAGAGGAAATACATTTCCGAATGTACTACCTAATTATTAACTTCAAATAATTAATTATCAATTTCATATAGGTATCTCAACCTCTAACTATTGTTATTTACTTATTTTACTCTTTTTACTGTTTGACAGTTAATCACATTTTTTACTTTTTTACTAATTTTTACATTTTTTTATTTTTTCTACATTTTACATTTTCATTAACATTTCACTTTTTACATTTTACATATTAACATTTTTTACATTTTATACATTTTATATCAATTTTCTTTTATACTCTCTAAAATGAATACTTTAATAAATTCTGTAATACTTTTTTATACCTTACTTTGTATTTCAAGTTATATCAAATGTACATTTTTTTTTACATTTTTATACTATATTTATATTTACAATTATTTACCATTCCATCTACATTTTTACATTTTACAATTTTTAACTATTTTATACTATTCTACATTCTATATACATTCTACATCTTTACAGTTCTATACATTCTATATATTCTATATATTTATTATTATTCAAAAAATAATCACTATTTTTCAAGACTTTTTAACTTTTTACTATTTGTCCTCATCATAACCTAGACTGCAGCGATCTCCATTTTCTTTATTATTACATTTTTACTCTACTTTTATTTATTTACTTTGGTATTACTTTTTTACTATTTTAATTTTTTATTTTTACTTTTATTACTTTTTATTTTTACTTTTTACTTTTACTCTATACTCTATTAATCTATATACTCCTTTATATATTTTATATACTATTATATCCTTTAATACATTATGTATCTTGTACGTTTAATACATTGTACTATTAGTACTTATACTCGTACTTTGTACTATCTAACATTGTACTTTATATCCTATATATCATATATTAAGGCTTATTTGATCATATATTGATTTATTCACTATACGATTAAAGAATATTCTTATTGATTTGTTTTAAACTTTAATACAATATTTTACTAATTTTTACTTTATATCTATATAATTTATTAGTGCTATATAATATATAACTTATAATTAATTATATTTTATCTGACCTCCTTTTTACTCAGATCATACATTAAATTATTGAGATATGCTGCCTACTAGATAGTTAATTATTGAAATCTGCTTCAAGGCCAGAATTTCGAGACTTATATTGTGTTCTTGAGTGTGATCGTGTACATAAGGCTAGAACAGTTGTTAGAACTGGTGACTTAAATATATCAATTTGTTAGTACCCTCTATATATTAAGCCACATACTCATAAGTACACACGCTATATTAAATACAATTACAAACCACTGATACATTTGTGTACTTATGTAGTGGAGAAAAATGTTCTTAATACCACATTATATATATATATATTATTATATAATATATATACTATATATATATATAACAATATTCATGTATTTGAAATCAATATTATATACCATTTAAAACACACAACTTTTTCTATAAATATATTATATAATATAATATATATTATTGCATATATTCGTTATATATATATCATTATATAATTTTTTTTAATTTATTAATATTTATGATTATTTAAGTAATAAATATACACCTCCCTTGACGCCATATTATGAGAATTTAATAAGTAATAAAAAAAAATAACTCAAATAATAAGGTAAACGTTGAATTAAATGTTATTATTTTTTGTCATTCTTGTTATAGTAATATACTATTAAACGTTTCTCATGAGTAAAATGTAAAATGTTTAGATGGAAAAAAATTATTAAAGGGCGTGATTTAATTCACTTTGAAAATGTTTTTATAATGTATAAGTATTACTAGGTATACTATTTAAAAAAATGTATTTTATAATAATCTATGTTATGGATTACGTGCTTAGGACTTCGTTACTCGTACATATTAGTTAAATCCAATCTAGAATGACGTCTTTCAAGGAGTTGTTCGGCAAAGGATGTGACTACGGAAACATATCTTGAATGTGTTATAAAACATTTGTGGGCTTAGGGTCACCGTACATAGAGCATGACTCTAGGGGTTATTACATATTTCGCATAGATATAAAGTTGAAAGTATTATTAGGAAAGGTAGAGTGGATAAGACGGAGGGTTGAATATGCGCGTGTTTAGATCAGTGAGAAAGAAACTGTAGAAATGTTTAATTTTATCAGTACTTTGAAATGTTTACGAATCTATCGTAAATCTTCCACACTTAGGAGCCGTCGGTTAAACACTGGAGGTAACAATCATGGACTGTGGAATGAGAAGAAATGATGCTTTTTAACAAGGCAGCTGGATGGCTAGATTTGAAGAAGAAGCGTCAGAGCAAGGAAATTGGGAGATGGTTGTAGCTGGGATAATAAGCCAAGGGTGTATTGCCACCACTTTCGCTAAGAGAAAGGCAGTACCTAAATTTGTCGAAAGTGTGATTATTAGGTTAATATTTTAGGACTGTTATGAGAGTGTTTGCAAATGACAGTAAGTATGGGTATGGAGGTAGTCTTTCTGCCATGTCTTGTCAGACAGACGAATTGAATATTGTTGTGAGAAGAGACGAAAATCGATAGGCCTTTTGTACACATAACAATTTGGAATATGTTTCTAGAATGCAAAGACCTCTGTTCATAGTGAGATAAGTTCATTGCATTTGGATCAGCCACGGGGGACGATCATCGGACAAGAGGCGTTTCTAGAGTGTGGTATATGTATTCAGGAGATCCGACTTAATTTTTAGATGGGGTATATTACTAATAGTGGAATATTTCAGACTTTAAAATGGTTTGTTTGTTACTTCGCAAATCGTATCGCGCTAGCTATTATATGAAAACTGTTTTATTAAGATACGGAACTTTAAAATGTTTATTATTAGAATATCGTGAAATCAATTTGATATATGTTTTTAATACTAAATAAATATAGATCGGACTTTATGAAAATGTTTTATGTATCGGACTTTAAAAAATATGTTTTATACTTATATCTTCGGTAACATTTGAATATTTATTATAATAGACTAGTAAATTTTGTTAATATTATGAAATGTTTTAATATCTTCGACCATCCAGTTAACTATTGTTTATAGGTAAATCAGAACTTATATAATAACTATATTTGAAATGTTATTTAAGAAAATATATAGATATAAATAATTACCTTTGAAATATGTTTTTTATATATTATAAGATTATGCAGACTTTAGCAATGTAAATTGATATATATGCTCAGTGATTCTCTTGAAATTTATTAGATCGGACTTAAGAAAATGGTATTGAAAAGCGTTCAATGAAACTTACTTGAAATGTTTTTAGATCAGCCTTTTAATGATGTTTATTAAGAAGTTAATTTACGGTAACTTAAGATAGTTTTACGGATTCGGAAACTTTATTAAAATGTTATTTATAATAAGAATACGGTTTATAATTTGGAAATGTATTTTAATAATATACGATCGGGTAACCATTAATTTTAATTTTACTTATACTATATATTGAGATCGGACTTACTATTGAAATGTTATAGAATATAGCTGAGGAACTCTACAACCTATAATCACTATGTTTTTAGGAAGATCAATTTTGTAGAATGTTTCCTATGAAGTCCATTTCACTATTGAATGTTTTTAGGAACTATGAATTCATTGTCAATTAAAACCGCTGGTTCAATAGGGTTATTGTTTTAGATCGGATAAACTTAAGAAATCTGCCTTTGAGATGAGATTCTTCATCTTAGCCAGGATTAGAATTCTCACAGGAACTCCGTTTCTGCATATAACGGGTGATGCTATACGGGCGATCGTTATTCGAAAAAAATGTTCGTTATATGATCCGACACTGACTATAAAGATATGTATAGAATCGGGATTACCACTAAAGCTTATTGTTAGAGAGGGAGCAACTTGTTGTTACAGATCGGACTTTGAAATAAAGTGCTTATTACGATTGCAGCGACTTTAACATAATGTGATTTTGTAGACCTCAGGTCAGGACTATTTGAGAGAAGGTGTTTTTTAGATTTTCTGTATGAGGGGACTTATAGTTTAAAGTGTTATTGAATAGGTAATTTGAATGCTTTTAGGGATTAACGGCTCTGGGAGAAGATGCATTCAAGTTTTTAGATCAGGGACAAAACTTATGAAATTTGCTCTTTGTAGTGATTCTATTTACTACCTTTGAGAAATTAGAATCCCGGGTCCCTCTTGTCGAACGGTAAGTGAATTCAGACGGAGCTTGATAACTCAATCTTGTCAAGAGTGAGGAATGTGTGAAGTGCTCTGTCTATTCTGTGTGCTGTCGTGGACGACGTTAGGAGATAAAGTCATCGTTTCTATGGCGAATAGACTTTGGAAATTTTTTTAGATCACCGTACTTTCGTCTAAGGAGTCGCTGGATTTCTATAGCAGGGTAATCGGACTTAGATAGAGTGTAACTAACTGGATCGGAAAGGTAGTTAAAATATTAGTGTTTTCTCTAATACAAATTGAACGATTAATTTGCACGAGGCAATCTCTGTGCACTAACATGTCTTTATTAGAGAAATTAAAACTTCGATCTATGGTGGTCTCCTATCACCTATAAACATGTTTTAGAAGATGGGTTCTGTGGTTCCACTTTGAACTTATATGTATAACCCGAGTGGGAAATCGCGAGCTTATGAGATGTGTCTTAAGTACGGTATCTTGCGGAAGACATTTAAAAGTGGCTCTGGTTACCTATATTCCTTTGAGAACGGAAGCACATCACTCTTTTCGATAAAGGTTTGTTATAGGATTCACGTTATTATTTCGAGATAGCTAAGATTGTGTGGTTTGTAAATGAGAACCGGACTCTCTATGGACAAATTAGTTTTTAGATCAAGTACTTTGACATGTGTTTTTCGACTCCGAGAGAGCTCCCGGTTGAATATAAATGATTTCTCTTATCACAATTTTTACAAATTTGAACATCAATGGTTGTTTTATGAATTTTTAATTATTGAATTAACTAGTATTGAAATGTTATTATAGGAAGGTTGTATTCGGACTTTATAAATATGATTTTTATTATTTTGATAACTCAATATTATAAATAGAAGTTTTAAAGTTTGAAGTTTGAAAGTAATGTTTTTATACTTTCGTTCTATTTCTCTGTCATGTTTTACTTTTTCGGATTTAACATTTCAGCTCGTTTCAGACAATCTACAGAGTGGCAAATTGGCAATCGAAATTAACTGAGAATTCGAATATTTATAGTTTATGTATATTAATTTACCCTATATTATGAATAAAATATAACGGATTTATACATAGAAATGTATATATATATCATATATAGGGGTTTACTTTAATTATTCTTATATTATATTTAAACTTAAGGTTAAATCTCTAGTAGTTATATATATAGGTCAGTAATATTATGTATAATTTCACTTCCTTAACAGAGAAACAATAATAAGTTATCCCTTCACTTTTATTTCCATCCACTTTATTAAATTATAAAATTTACTATCTAATATCCTTACCTATATTAATATATATCTATATATCATATATATATATTATATATAGTTATAATATATATTATATATATATATAATTTAACAAGTTATACTTTAATACTATTTTTAGCTTATTTTTATGCTTTTTGCTTTACTTATTGCTTTTTGATTATGATGGCATCTTCATGCTTTTGAAGTGATATTTTACTTTTTAATTTTATTACCAACGTTACAATTTTAATCTCTTATTGCTTTTGCTTTTACCTTCTTCCTAGATACTGAAACTTTAACCTTAATTAACTTTATACTTTTTGCTTTTTGCTTTTTGTACTTTATTTGCACTTTTCCTTTTTTACTTTTTCCTATTAATCATTTTTTTCCTCTTATTTACTTTATATACTTTTAAACTTTTAATCTCTCACTGTTGCGCATTTTTTACTTTTTTACTTATTTACAAAATAATCATTGTTACTAATTTTATTACAGTGATATGCCATAACTTTAACATTTTACATTTTAACATTTTAGACGTTGATTATTTAATATTTATGAATTTAAGGATTTTACATGTAAAAGGTTTCTATCTTTTTTTAATCTGATTTACCAATATTAACTTTTCACTTTTTAAACTATGTATATCACTTGTTTTTATTATTAATGTTTCTATATTTTTTTATCACTTCACATTTGACATTTTACATTTTTTACTATTTACATTTTACTTTTACTTTTACTTTTCTAACTTATAGCTAAGCATATTAACATTAATTATCCATTAAATATAAATTTTAAACATTTTAAACATTAATTTGACGAATACTACTTTTTTTATTTTATTTACGAATGCTTATTTATTGAAATAAAAATTGAAAAATTGCAAAATATTTTTCCTTTTATAAATATTTTTTGTTATTATTATATATAGTATTCACTTTCAACCTAACAAAGAAATAACAAATCTTACTTTTGAATCTCTTTCCTTTTTAACTGATTTTATCTCCTTAAAATTGATTTGCTTCTTGAGCTCAATAAGCTTTTTTCTGCTTTCTTCGAAATCTTCAATTTTAGAGCTTTCTTTCTTCATTGCCATATTCTGCAGTAACATTTAACTTTTACATTTTACTTTTTAAACGTTATCACTCACATGTATAAAACGGTTTCTTCCTAGCGAAGTCATATTGAATGTTGTGACTCATCTACTACATTTTTTTATGCGTCCCTTAATACATTTTTTATATTTCCAGTTTTATTCTCATTTGTAATCCATTCTACCTGTATACTATATCTTTGTGATAATATTGAATGTTGTGACTCTTCTACTACATTTTGTTGATGTTTTTCTTATGTTTTTTATACTTTTTCTTTTTAAAATTCTTATTTATTATAATATTTACTTTACCTGCTTTCTAACACTTTGACACCTACACTTAACCACTTTTACAGCTTCTACACTTTGAGCAGGTTCATCTCTTTAATAACAAATCTAGTGTAACAAGGGTGAGAGCTCTCTAGTCAGGATGAAACGTACCCTGTTCAAGATTTGACTTCTACTTTACGTTTTGAGTGTGTAGTGTGTACGCCTTTTAGGGGGGTGAATACAAAATGGGTACTCAACATATTACAATTTACGAACTGAGCAACGTCAACTACAATTTTTAGCTACATTACATATAAGTTGATTCTTTATAACTGATTTTCTTATAATATAAACAATTATTTTAAAAAGATATATATTTATTTTTGAATGAGTCTCTCTATTACATTTTGGTATATTTTAAGTTTTAGAAAACGTTCTTATGACCCTTTACAATATATGACTTTTACAAGACGCTCTACTCAGACTAAAATACATTTCTCAATTTACAATATTATACGCATAACTCACCGATTAACAAATTCACAAAAGAAAATATAATTACATTTTAATATTTTACACTTAAAATTTTAGATTTTTATAATCATAATTTTAATTTTTTCCCTTTTACATTTTAAAAATAGTTCCGATTTATTTCTTCATGGGATATAAATTATAAAATAATGTTACAATGATTTTATCTTACTATTAAAATCTCATTATTATATACATCACTACCATTTAATACATGCTATTTTATTCATTTTTACTTTTCAGATTTGATTATTTTGAATTCTTATATATGTATATCATTTTCGATTTTATATTTAAATATTTGGTAATGTTTATTCTATTTTGAATCTGTCTATTAAACTTTTCTCTATTAAACTTTTCTCTTACTATTAAATCCGAATTAACTCTCTTATATATTTTATACTTTATCCTTTATTACATTGTATATACTCTTATGTACTTTATATCATTGTACTGTTTACTTTTAATACATATTGACTAATTATGTTAGACTAATTATATAATTGCACTTTATACATATATATATCCATTGTAATTTCCAAACTCCATTAACCAGGTTGTTCATACATTATTTAAGTACATTATAAAATGTACTTTAATACATTTTACATTTTTTCTTTTCTAATACTTATATTTATGATTTAATAAAATACTATTACTTAATAATGGGATCTACCATTATGGTAAAAACGAATTCTAATATACTTAAAATAAAAAATTATTGTATATATCGCTGCCTTCTAATAATGAAGTTATTATTTGTTTGGTCATGGCTACATCCAGAATCTTTCGAGACTTCACTGCTCTGGCTTATTATTCACTATAATTTTTATTATTATCTCATTTATTCAGTCACCGCCTTTACAGCAGCTTTAGATATCATATATAAAGTAACTATATTCAAAATATTTGTGATACCATATTCTATTATAGCAATATACTCAGTAAGACACACGCATCTATCACCAAACCCACTTGCTATTGATATATTTTAATGTTGTCGAGAAAAAATGTTCTTAAATCCACATTATATATAATATATATATATATATTATATATTAATTATAATATATATATAATATATTAATAATATATATACTTATTATATTTTATTTATATATATTATATATATATATATTATTACGTATTAATACATTTATTATTATTATATTAATATAATTATAATTTTATATATATAATATATATAATCTATTTTAATATAAATATTAATATATATTAATTATATATATTAATATTATATATATATAATTATAATTAAATAATATATTTATATATATATATATATATATATATATATATTTATAATATATATAATATATATATATATATTAATATATATATATATATAATATTTATTATATATATATACTATATATAATAATATATATAACTATAAATATAATATATATATATATTATATATATATATATATATATATAATATATATATATATATATAATATATATATAATATATATAGCTAATGCTATTTGAATCGCGAGTTTTTCCGTACATTAGTTAAATCCAATCTAGATTGACGTCTTTCCAAGGAGTGTGTTGGCAAAGGTGTGAAAAAAAAAAAACTTTTTATGTGAAAACTATGTGGGGCTATAAGGGTCACTGTACATAGACTGGGTCAGCTGCTTATTTTTTCTAGGAAATGGTATATATTTAATGTGTACACATAAATCGAAATAAATTTCTAAGCAATATTCATTATTGAATAATACCTCCGCAATAAATTTAAATATGTGATTATTCCGCTTACTCACGATAAATACTCATTGTATTGATAGGAATATCTCCAAATATAAGTTTATCATTATCACTCAGATTGTGGTATTTGGATATATAGTCTTCCATTCCAAACGAATGGCAGAATACTCAAAATCTAATCAGATTTCACTTGATATATAATTTTATCTCTGATATATTAATGTCATATGCCACAGTATGATCAAATATATAATTATATCAGTAATAAAGTCACTAAAATATTTTTTTGTATGTCCGCACTCATATACCACTACAAACACTATCAGCCACGCTCAACACAATAGGGTGTGAAACACCTATATATGCTAGATGTGGAAGTTATTATATAAAAAAATTGATTTGTTCCGAAAATGTGCAACTATTATACAGATAGAAATGTATTCCAAACTGTTTAATCAAGTGAAATTCATTCCTTAGACCCTAGAATATGGAAGTTAATTTTCTTTCCTTTGAGTGGAACACACAAACTTCCCGTATCCAAGTCCACATCATAAACAATTATGAAAAATGTCGTTGTGTCTCAAAGCAAGACGCTCTCTTCGAAGTTCTGCACCTCAAAAATTAGATTTTAATTGCTGGCACACTTTCAGGAAACCATTCGTAACTCTGGCTCATGTAATGTTAGCCTCAAATAGCTTTGCCAAACAAGGCAGGAGAATATAAAGGTTCGCTTACCACTTCTATACAGTAATCAGTCGACTATTATAACTTTCTGAAATATCTTTTTGATTATAGTTTGGCTTTACATAGAGATATAATATATAGACGTCTTTCTGCCAGTTATATCGGGCTACACGAGATTACCACTGATATAGATGAAAAATAAAATGTCTTCACCACTCCAATCGATCATATCTCACTAGTTACATATTGATCATAGGCAGTTGTTAAATCATGGTGTCTACATTTTCTCCAATCTCGACTTCGGTTATATGGAGCACTCACTGAGATAATCAGTCACAAAACCACCTCTCTGTTCTTGTCTTTCCAATTCTACACGTAATACTTCTTTGAATGATGATTAAGTACCTCAGCATAACAAATAGACAGTCAACGGATGAAAATAGATGAGAGTAGGCCGGATAATGAGTCAGCTTTTCTCTCCTAGAATATTTATGGTTCGTGTACACCTTTGTTTCTATATTTAGTACTCATTAATGATGGGAAAACAATGAACAATCTAAATTGGAAAACTATTTGATTTACCCTATTCAACTCGTTAATTTATAAACCTCTGGAAGTAGGATATATTTTTCAGCGTGTCTTGTCACCTACTCGAAACCTGCTTGATCCTACCATCACGTTCACATGTTTTCTCGGTTGTCCTCCAGAAAGATGAGTATACTTTTTGTTAAATCCTTGCTTTTCTATTTAGTCTCTTACTCTTAACTCTGCTCTGAGATATTTTGGTGTGTAGCCCATACACCACTGAAGGGGTTATTGTTTATTATTTTTATATATATTTTTTATACATATAAATATTAATATTTAGTTATTTATTTTATAGAACTACACTTGTCGAATACTAATCTATAAAACTATAATATTTTTTGTTGAAAATGACTTAGTCTAATAGCTTGATAAATATTAATATAACATAAAGATTGGTAATACTATTATTATAAACTTATAAAAAAGTGTATAGGTGAACTAATAGTAATTTGGATTGATCCAAATAAGTTACTTTAGAACGATTAGGTAGCAAACGCCGTGTCGCCTAAGAAATAAATGTTTGTAATATAATAGTATGAACATTTGGTTTGTGTAATATTTTAATTCAGACTGGATTTCATGAGAGACAAGGAGATTGGTGCTTTGTGCTCCTACTCTTTTGTGGTTATTCAAATTTTGTATATTTGGTAGGGGGGGTTTTATGATAAGGTAATTTCAGAAATGTTAAGGAGTAGAAGCTGAAAATGGTTGGGTGTGAGATGAATGGAGAAATAGTGCCGGTGGTGTAGTGGTAGTGTGTCGCCTTACCCTAATTTTTTGTGAATTGATTTGGTTTATCTTTTGTGAGTGGAATCTGAAGAGAGTTTTGAAGAGGGTTTTTATTGAGTAAAGTTTGGCAGTAGTGTAAAAAAAAGGAGGGTTTTTGAGAGTAAAAGTAGATATAGATAAGAGTAAGGTTAATGGTTGTGAGTGAGGACAAGTCCCTGTGTGAAAGTCGTATCTTTATAGTAATAGGTTGGAAAAAGCAGTCTCTGCGAACGAAAGTTAGACATTTTCCTTGTGTTTTTTTGTAATAGTTTTATTAAGGAATATAATGCTGGGATGAAAGAGGGAATGACCGCGCATAGAATGCTGTGGTGAGTTTAGTAGGACACACACGTTTGTATGGCAAGGGAAGGTGTTGGGCTGGTTGCAAATTTTAAATTTGTTGGAGTGGATTAGTGGATTAAGTCTCTGCGCAAGTGTCAAGTTTTTACAATGCATTCTCACTTGATGCGGTTGTTATGTTTTCTTATATTTTCAGACAAAACTATGGTTTGGGAGACCGAAGAAAAAAAGATGGATTTGATGCTATCAGTAAATAGAATGTATTATAGGAGTGAGAGATGTGGGGTTTTTTTTTGCAGACGGCGAGAAAGTAAAAGTCCCTTATTATTAAAGAGTATAGCAGGTTTAGTTTCTTTTTGTGTGTGTGGTATGTGCCTCACAACCTGGCCAAACGGGGAATAGAACCCCTAACTTGACTGATTTGCCTCTCCTAGTGAGAGGTTCTCGACACGAGGATCACGGTGAAAGAGTGCTCTTAGGAGTGGGTAAATTTTTTTCTGATTCTGCGCCCCGAGTTTCTCACTACTAAAGTTGTATATAACAGAGGGGGGGCGGGTAGGCCTGGGGAGCTTTCCTCTTTCCGTAACTTTGTGATATGTTTTCTTTTTTCTATACAGGTTGAAAGGCTGTAACCCCCAGTAGATGCCCTTTTGAAATAAAAATAGGAAAAATGAAAATATAATAATATAGTATCTCATAATAATTTTCATACTCATTTTTACCATATAAAATTCAAATCAGCACTTGAAAAAGTAGTGATAAATTATTTGTGATTTTTTTTTTTCTATTACTTATTATCCTATACATATCACTCAATAAAATTATATTATTATACTAAGGTGAGATCATGTTATATCAGCTATTCTCTGTTAATATCTAACTATATATATATATATATATTATAATATATATATGGTGGTCTCACAAAGTTTATGTTACAGCGGTTTATCACCATACGGGATGTTTAAGTATGAAAAATGTTGTTAAGAAATAATATTTCTACTCGTTAAATTTTTAATTTTCATTATAGTTTAATGTTTCGGACGCTGTGGTTTTTTACTTTAGATATTTTTTTTGTATACATACAAAAGAGATACTTTTGCGCACTAAAAAATTTCCGGCCCAAAGACATTTTTTCATATCGTACTCCCGAAAACAATTTGTAGATTCCGTAGAAGTTGAGGGCAAATATATTCCATATTATATCTCCTTTAACTGGCTTTCTTGTGGAAGCTAGCACAACATAAAAAGAAAATGGAGGGAGGTGCCCTTATATCCTTTCTACACATGCTCGATACACATTATTATAAACAGTGTGCCAGTTTTTGTTTCGTTTTCACGCATGTGCAACCCATAAACAAACTAGACTCCTCCGTAGACCTAATGGCGCCTCCCTTTCCGACATACAAAATGTAACACTGGAGAAATCTTCGAAACCGCGGTCCCAATATGACAAATTAATTGTTACAATACAAAAGAGGTAACAGTCCAGATATTAATATCAGATGAAAATAATATAAATCACATTTTAACAAAGGTAACTATATTTAGTATAAATCCCGAACACAAATAAGCTATGGTTCTAAGTATTAAAACAAATCTCTGAATAATGTTAGCCTAACTCAATTAATCGGCTTAACTGTATGATAGTGGTTAACGACGAGGATCCACTAAAGTAGACTTTTTACTACAATATATGGGATGGTGTCCTAGCTCACAACTTTTATGTACCTCTCTAACAGATATATATGGTCGAGTTAATCACAAAGTGCTAAGTTATAACACGCTTATAATCTGCAGAGTGATTTGTTTAGTCAGAACCATACTATTCTGAGAAGCTGCTCCATAATTGAACAGAGTATCCCATCTAGGTACATATTGGAAAAGATTACTTTACATGCCCCAAAAATAAGGAATGTTCTACGCAGAAGTTGATTTGGAGCAGAATATGATTCACGTTTTCTCCCGCAACATAGAACGTAGCCTGCGAAAAACATATGTATTTATGGTCGCAAAAAATTTTGACACAATAAGAGCCATAAGCAATTGACTTACAAGCACAGAGATCAACACTCGCCAACGAGTTTTAGCAGCGTTCAGTTATTTACAGAACAAGGGTCGAACCTACAGATTGCTAATTGGCCCCTTCATTCTACATACGTGGAAGGGGAGTTTTCGTTGTCCCGTGAACAGTGTCGATCCGGTCAGAAACCTGAGAACGATATCTGTCTATATCACCCGTGGGAAAATTCCAACTTGTAACCATACTATTAATCGCAGGCATTAAGTTTCTCGCGTGTCCTATGTGGGAATCCAATTTTGTGTTAAGGAGACGATAGCGCGAAGAGTGAATATGATATTTGTAGGGACACTCCATTGATAGCAGTGAAGACAGGACACAACATTGTTGCTAGTGGGTCGTCAATTTCGATCGTGCGCACGTAACCATACAACAACGGAGAGGTGACTGGGATTCCTGCTTGTCAGTTTGGAGATATGCCTTTCTTAATATGGAATTGTACCAGAAACTTATTTGGACAACAGGGTATCTCTCATGGATCTAAATGAATACTGGCTTTTATAACGCGAATAACGGTATGTTATAACAAGGTTGGAACTTCCAGACCAAATTTGGGCGGCAAACAAACCCCCCATAACAAACCATCTTCACTAGCCATCCTCATACCATAAGTTCCTATTACTCAGTCAATCGTTTGGTGGTGATATATCTCCAATACGCTAGGTTAATCGGGCACCCTTATACTTCTGCTGAGGGCAAATTTCGACAGGACAAAGTTTACCGTCCGCATCCAATGTTTTCCTGCAGAAACCGTCACCACCTTGTTTTGTTTGACCCCTCTCCTATAGAGTGAGAATAAACCATAGGTTAATAGGACATACAGATACGAAGACTATATATCATACATGATTGGGTGGCAGCACATAAATCGCGCAGCCAGACTATCAGGTTGACGACCCTAATCGTACAGATACCTTTCCCGGAAGATGGATTAATCGGAATGATTTGTGCCTTCTCGTGGTTCTTCGGTTTCAGGCCGTCATAAACAACCACTTGGAACCTACTTTCTGTGGGGGAATAAACTTATCCAAGCATTAACCATGATTATTAGAGCGTGAGGATTTATATATGCACAAGATATAGCAACCTTCGCCCCGAGTGAACCTATTCAGCCGTCAAGATAACAAACGATATACAGGGGAATTTACAAACCAGGCTCACATGTCATCTGAGCTAATTGCTATGGGGAATCTGTCTTTTTTCTATGTTGGTTGTGAGGCATGTAATTGTGTACTAGGATGGAGAGACATCTCATTAAACTAAGGTCTTTGCAAATTATTTGTAATATAACTGTGAATGATAAATCGAAAGGTTAGGAGAACACTCGACCTTGCGCTTAGGAATATTCTTTTCGTCTCACAAAATAATAAGCATCTTAGTCGATGGATGAAAACGACACTGAAATTCTGGCAAGCGGTCCTTGTTATATAAAGGTATCGTTATGTGATTATATTAAAATAACGTCATTAGCATTTAACTTGAATCGGTCTTATGTATGAAAATAAATATTTTACTCATTGGTCTTAAGAATCACCGCAATTAATTAAGGTATTCGTGTTTTCCTATCAACCTTTTTTTTCCAACGGAGTTACACAGTAGGGTTTAACCACTTTGTTTGGTAGGAAGAATTTTAACTCACGATTAATAGTCCGTTACTTCTTTTTCGAAATTAACGAAAGCGTTACAAGTTAACTAAATTTTAACGAGTTATTAACGATTAACGCTTTAACGCGTTAAAGCCCACCTTTGTATATATAGAATGTAGTGTACAGATATATATACATTGTGATATATATATTATTATATTTAATTATCGACAAATGATATGTATCTTTTATATGCAGGGCCGTTACAACTAGTATTTAATCAGTCATTGTTAAGTGCCAAGTGGAAAAAGTAATAAAACATAACAACATAAACGTATAAAAAAAAATGTCGAAAGGAAGAGCTCACCTACAATTTATTTCATGTGCATTTATTCACACAGAATACCCATAAAATAAACTAAATATATCCCAATTCGTAACATTTCACTCCAATGATTTGTGAGCGAGTTTTTCACGTAATTTGCGGCGTGATGCGCCGTATATATATATATTATATAATATATATATTATACTCAACAACTTAACAATATCCGCCAATACCCTCCTTAATAAAATTTAAATAATCCTCCGAAACTTTATATTCTCATTACACATATTTTTTTCAATTATATACTTAAAACTAAATCCCGTACGGTGAATACATACCGTAATGTTAAACCATAACTAGTGAGACACCCCTATATTAATATATATATATAATATATATATATATATAATATATATATTTTATATATTTATATATATTATATATGGGTATATAGAGTGTGGGTGTATTGTAATATATATATTTGTGATTGGACGATTAATCGGCGTACTAGGTGTAAATATAATATTTAGATATATGTATCATTAAAACACGATTGGATTGAGTAGCCGTAATTAAGAGTATTTGACTTAGGGGCAGTAAAAATCGTTACTTCTATATATATATGTCTCTCTTCTTTTATATATAATTTGTTAATATATATATAATAATAATATATATATAATATATATATTACCATATATCATCAATTTCTTTTATTTCATTTATTTATGTTAATTATGGCAGAAAAATGTTGTTCAGGGAATAATCCTGGTGGGCGGGGTCAGGTGCGAGAATTATTCAAAAGGGAGCCCTGTACAGAGCATACCTATATTATATATATATATTATATAATATATATATATATTGCAATTACTGCTCACGCGCACTACACTGTAATATAACTTTTGTTCACGTGAACCTCTTTTGGTCCTGACACCTTCTACGATATTCAAGCAATATTATCAATTAATCAACTATTAATTGTGATACTCACAATCAGATGCTCTCAGCACCGGACTAACCGAGTCAATACCTTTTCATTTTTTTCTTCCCCGGCAAGCTCCCGCAACTCGCACCGACAGTGTCAGTCTAGAATTTCTTTGATTAGCTAACCGCAAATTCATACGCAACCAGCAAGCCCAAAAATGGGCGGATGGGAATCACACGCAACACGACAAACCCAGCAACTGCTTCGCTCGGTGCGTCGGTCACCCGAACCCTAAAGACTTTTCTAATGTATGAACAGTATACGTCTTGTTTAAACTTTTTCATATGTGGAAAATATTTTACTTTATTTTTAAAGTTTATAATTTATTTTAAAAGAGTAAATTTATTAAATATATCATAAAATTATTATAATATGATTTTTTTATTATTATTACTATTTATTGTAATGATGATTTTGATTTATTTTCTATTAATTTTTTTACCTAATCAACTATTTTTATAAAGAGCTCTTAATTTGATATAAAACAAAGTAAATAAAGTGATTTATTTATTCGTATGTCATGTGTGTGTTGGGGTGGAGTTTGAGCATGCGTGTGATCTAGTGATAGTGTGGTTGTGGCACTGGGAGTATTCCCTAACATACAAATGTAAAGAACTTTTTCTACGTCTCCTATTTAGCTTTGTCCTTTTCCTATAGGATTCGAGTTACATGAAGATAAAGAAACCGAAATAAGATAGTATTCACCCAAACGACCTGAACCGATCGCAACTGGACCCAATAAATTCTTGTGTAGAACCATTTAATATTAGTATATTAGCAATATAATAATCATAAATAAAAGTCATTTATTAAAATATTATTAAAAGTATTATACTTTTTAATATTAATATTAAATATATAGGAAATTAGAGATTATTACTTATACTAAATGGCGAATAATTCACCTGAAATTGAAAAAAGTTTTATTATATATTAAACATTAAATTTATTTTTTTACCATTAAAGATATTAAAATTATAAAACTGAATCAAATCAATATTTATAAATATATATATATATATATATATATTAAATAAAAATTTATCTTACGCAGGATATGTTATATAATAAATTAATATAATATATATATAGAGATTAATATATTTATTTATTTATATAATATATAATTATTATCTAATATAGTATATATATATATAAATATAATATATAGCTATTACCTTTGTCATCAAACATAACAGCGTCTTGAACAATATTCCTATATAATAGTTAGGTGCCTAGTTGTGGAGAGGCTTTCATCTTCTACTAAACTTTTTCTCTATTAGGTTAGGTAGCCTTAATAGTATTTATTATATATATATATATGTTTATATTATAAATTATATAGGGCTTATTCATCATTTTAATCCTAACTAGTATAGTTAGGTTATTCTAATATAGTTGGGGGCTTTATCATACTCACATAATTATTCATATACTCCAATATAGGTATTGTAAGGCCTAGTATTATAAGGTATTTATATATTGAGGCTCTTTTAAGTGTAATGAGTTATAATTATTTGATAATATAATGTTTTTTATTATATAAGACACGTAATATTTAATATTATTTATATATTATTATATAAATTAATATATAATTATATATAATATATATATATTAATATTAATAATATATATATATATTATAATTATATTATATATTATTATATAATATATACTATTCATGAATTATGGACTATATAGTTTATCCAGTAGGGGGTAGACTACAAAGGGAGTGTCCTAATATTCTCATGGTCCCCATCTCCACTAAACCCTGATAAATTTATTCTAGATAACTAACCTAAAAATAATTTTTCCCTAGTATTCAAATTTATAATATTAATATAATATATCTGTTAAATAATTAATAATAAAAGTTGCAGATAGTTTAATAATATTAATTTTATATAATTTCGTCGCCTTGAAGCATCAGAGAAAATGATACACATTAGATATTTTATATAAACTTCTTGCAGAAATGTGTTTAATATAATGCGTAATCTAGTATAAGCTTGGGTAATTTGAAAAATGTTTATGTACTGTTTATATCCTAAACGAAAAATAAAAAAGTTTTTCCATAAAATCAGAAAACCCAAACATAATATCTACTACTCTTACCAGACCTCCAACAATCATTTTATATTTATTGTAACTCATTACCCTATATTTATATACTCACCATTTTTGGATTGATTAATATCAAGCAATTAAAAGGAGAGAGGTTTTTTTAATCCATTAAATAGAAATTATTTCTTACTTTATATCAATTTGTCATACCCGACAAGTAATTTATTTGAAATGGAACTTGATACTATTAAAAGATTTTGTTATATATTGTCCTATAAAAGAAGATAAACCCTTGAAAGCCTGAAATCAGATAGAATTTTAGTAAAAGCAGAATGGGATTTATATTTTGAGAAGTTAGAATGGGTCAGTCGTGAAAGAGCATCAGAGATAGAAGAAGAGCAAGACGAAAGATGAAAGACTCGTATGGATCTCTAGTGTTTATTATTGTTCTCCAAAAAACTTCGCCCCAACAAATTATTCCAATTAGATTTTATTTATATATCATCTTGATTGCAAATAATACTGGGCTAATTTATATTTTACACGTGTTCTAATGCTTTCAGTAATTAAGAGCTTTATTTCTCAACATTAGGGCATTTCTAGAAAAAAGCTACTTTGAGAAATTACTATTTTATATATATAATATATTATATATATAGTTATATATATATATATATATTATATTATTATATATATTTATAAAGTTAAGCGATATAACTTGTCGATTTTAAAATTGAAACAGTTTATATAATATATATATATATATATAGTCTATATAATTCCAGAGTTATGGAGAATATAGAATCGCAGATATCTATATATATATATATTATATATTATTATATATATATATATATGATGGATAAAGGTGTAAGGTTTTCTGGCCGGCTATTTTTTCAAAAGTCCGAAATTTTCTAAGTCAAATATCGATATAATAAATCGAGCGATTTCGATTATTTATTCATCTTTAAAAGGTATGATCGTATTTTTTTTAGTCAGTTGTAAAGCATCTTTTGCTGGTGAGGGGTCACAATGAATTTAATACGAATTGTAATGAAGTTTTCTCTCAATATTCCCCATTACAATCTTTTTATAACATATTTGATTTGATATCGATTTAATTTTAAATGCAATTAATGAAGATTAAGTTTTAATTAAATATAATAATAAATTTAATGTTCAAATGTAATTTTCATACATCGCAAGTGCTAAATGTAAACTGTTGTTTAACCAAAATTCGAGACATTTAAATTTTATTGTAATACTACAAAATGTGAATTAATCTGCGAATTAATCCTTTATATATATATATTATATATATATATATATATATATAATATTATATATATATATATCTATATATATATATATATATATTTTATATATATATATAATATTTCTATATTATTATTTTATTTATATAGATATATATATAATATATATATTTTATAAATTTGTTTTATATATATATATATATATATATATATATATATATATATATATATATATATATATATATATATATATATATATATATTATATATGTATATACAAAAGTCGCTTAGACTCGTACAAATATGTAGTAAAAAAAAGGAAGGGGAACAATATTCCCAGTTAAATTAGGTCAACTAAGTTGTAGGTTTCATAATCCATTAGGTTAGGGCCTAGTTTTATGCTTTTCATAATCCATTAGGTTAGGGCCTAGTTGGGAGCTTTCCATAATCCATTAGGTTAGGGCCTAGTTTGGGGGCTTTTAAGTGTAGGTTATGATAAAGTTTTGCTAGGTAGACACAGATTTACTAATATATATCTTATATATTATTATATTATTTATATATATATATATTATATATATATCTATATATATATATATATATATATATATATTATAATATATATATTATATATATTATGGCTTTTTGTCTAATGTAAACGCTCACCATATATATTATATATTCTATATATAATATTATATATATATATATATATTATATATATATATATTATTATAATATATTATTATATATATATATATTATATATTTATAATATATGGTTTTTGTCTAATGTAAACGCTTTCACTATATAATATATATATAATATATATATATATATATATTATATATATTCTATATTTATATATATATATATATATATAATATATTATATATATATATATATATATATATTAATTATATATAATATATTATATATATATAAAGAGAGAGAGAGAAAGTAGTACAGATATAAAATAAAACAATTTTCGAATTTATTTTTATTATTTAGCAAGGCAAGGAAAATAAATTTTCATCAGCGGAGCAAATTCAGTGATGGATCCTCTTTCCTTTCGGAGAGAAAAAAATAAATATTTCTTTAATTCTTAATTTCTGGGTTTCATGTTCCTTTCCAGTCACGCAATTCGCTCATTGGGCTCAAAAAAAGGTTGTCGTTAAAAAAGGTGAAAAGATTTTCAGTCAAGTAAGGATGGATTAATTTATATTTCATAAAACTCAGGCTAACTATTTTTTTTTAGATATAAATTGGATTAAAAATGCTGAATTGAAAATATTTTGTTATTTAACAATATTTATACTGGTGGAGAGCTTGGTGGGAATTTATTAATACTAATCTTTTCAGTACCATAACACGTGTAAAATTTCATGTAGGAAAATTTAAGGAATTATGTAGTAAAATATATGTGTATCTTAAACTTATATAGTAAAATATATTTGTATCGTAACTTATAGTTATATAATAAAATATCTGTGTATCATAACATAATTATATAGTATAATATCTGTGCATCATAAACTGATAAGTACATAGTAAAATATCTGCGCATCATAGCTTATAGTCATATAATAAAATATCTGTGTATCATAACTTACAAGTGTGTAGTAAAATATCTGTGTATCATAACTTATAAGTGTATAGTTAAATATCTGTGTATCATAACTTAAAGTTATATAGTAAAATATCTGTGTATCATAATTTAAAGTTACTGTATATTTCCTCAATTAAAGTTGCCATCTAACATTTATAAGAAAACTTATAAGGCAAATAATGTATCGTTTTGGTAATTCATATTGAAAAGAAAAATTACTTTCAAAGTATTTTAATTTCTCTTGCTCAAGCATTATTTTATATTAACTTATATGACTACAAAAATCTCATTTCTTAAACTAACACTTTGACATAGGAAAGAAACTGAAATGCATTAACAACGCGTGTTTATTCTTGCCACCAAAAAATATTATTGCTTATAAAGCAATAACACAAACGTCCATATTCTCTCTCTCTCTCTCTCTCTCTCTCTCTCTATATATATATATATATATATATATATATATATATATAATATATATATATGATATATATAATATATATATATATATACTATTAATATATATATATAATATATATATATATATATATATATATATATATATATATATATCACCTCTTTCTGGGCTGCTGCAATTAAAAAAATTGACAAAATATGACAAGTCTCTTTACCACGAACCTTGAAAACTGGAAAATTAACCTATTACCAAAGAACAATTCCAAAAACCCAAACTAAAAACTAAAAATTCAAAATGAAAATATTGCTGGAGACGTCATCAGCACTGACAAGCGTATCAGTTACTCCTAATTTGCAATTTGCAAAGCGAAGCCGCTGGAGGATTTGCAATTTGATTTCAGACTTATGCAACAAATTAGTCATTCATGAATGCATCAACAATGTTTGTTCGTTCGTTTGTTTGTGTCAAAAGATATTCCTACCTCTTCATCTCATTCTTCATTCTATTATTATTATTATTATTATTATTATTATTATTATTATTATTATTATTATTATTATTATTATTATTATTATTATTATTATTATTATTATTATTATTATTATTATTATTATTATTATTATTATTATTATTATTATTATTTAACTTTTAAGTTCTCTTTCCCGTTGTTGAGCAGCTTCATCACTCCCCCTATATCATTGTTATCTCAACGAATATTGATCTTCCGAACTCTATTGACATACTTTGTCTTCCTCCTTTGAAGAGAAGTTGTATTGATCTTCTTCATATAAAGTCTCATCGTTTCTTTAACAAATGAAACAAAATATTAGCATTAAGAAAGATCCCCACCTATCCATACGCAACCAGGCTAACATTACCCAGCAAAACCTAACACTGTCCAGCTTTTTTCCCCTCCGTAGGAGGTGTAAGACCAACGCTCTTCGGACGATGGCCTCAGCTTTCCTGCCGACAATCTCCCTCCAGGCATGACCCAACAGATTGGAGTTTGTTTCGCTAAATGATGTTAGATCAAATTTTGTTCTGTAAGACAGATTGTTAGGGTATACAATACACTTTTGAAGGGATATGCTAAACATGTTAAATTACGATATTATGTTAGACTATATAATGTTATATTAACAGTAATTGATAGGTTAAATACTTTGTAGGTGATGATAGTTTAGTGATGATAGATAGATGATAGATATTGTTAAGGTTAAGTTTTGCTATGAAATGTTAGGTTAGCTACCATTGATAGGTAGAAACTTTTGTTAATGTTAGAATTTATTCGTTGTTCAGTAGAATAGATATGCTAGGTTATGTTATGTTTTGCTAGGTTATGTTAAGTTTTGTCAAATATTGCTAAATATTGCTATGTTAGCAGCTATTGATATGTTTTAAACTGCTGGACAGTGTTAAGTTTTGTTGTGTAATGGTAGCTTAGTTATCTATGAACGATAGGAACTTTCTTAATGTTAATATTTATTCCTAGTTCAGTAGGTTAGCTAAGTTTGGTTATGTTATGTTAGGTTTTGCTAGATATGTTAGGTTTTATTAGATAATGCTGTGTTAGCTGCTAGATATGACAAAAAAGTCTGATTAGTTTTGCTAGGTAAAGTAGTATGTTAAGGTATACAAGACATCTTTGAAGGGATATGATCAGCATCATTTACTATGAATTCAAGCTCTGATGAACAATGTATCTTTTTGAAGAGGGAGGAGTAGGGATGCATATATTTTATTGTGTTTTCATGCGTTAAAATAAAAAAATTTTAAAATTAGGATAAAAAATGTAGTTACATATATGAAAAATCATAAATCAAGAACTGAAAACATGTTTTTGGGGAGGGTTTGGCTGTGTGGGATTGGGGTGTGTGTATAGGTTCTTGTATTATCGTGTTATCATGTTATCGTTTTTTCGTGTTTTTGGTACAGTAAAACATGAATTTAAATAAAAAATTTAATAAAAACTACACTTTTTTACTAAAAATTAAAAAATAATAAAAATAAAAAATTATACAAATTTATAGTTATAGTTTGAAAAAGAAAACTTAAGATTTCTCATTTCGTGTAATATATATATATATATATATATATATATATATATATATATATATATATATATAATATATATATATATATAATATATATATATATATATATATATATATATATATATATATATATATATATATATATATATATATATATATATATATATATATATATATATATATATACTTTCTATATATATATATATATATATATATATATATATATATATATATATATATATATATATATAACATATATATATATATATATATATATATATATATATATAATATATATATATATATATATATATATATATATATATGATAATTTACCTTTTCTGATCGATTCTATATTAAAAACAATAACACAGCAACCTCCTCTTTTCGGGTAATAGACAGGAATATTCAAGAAACTGATTTTCACCCATGTGAAAACTAAAAATTATTTAGATATCAGTTAAATCTTTTTCGTTACTCTTCTTATAAATCATTAATTTAAAAATGTATTTAAATATTTAGAAAAGATATTACTTATTGACCTGACATGTTTTAGCAGTTTCTTTATTTTGAAACAATTAAAATGAGGTTATATTTATTAAAAGCAAAACAGTTGCATTTCAGATTGACTCACAAACATTTTGTTGAGGGGAGAAAATGTTTAAAATGCTCAGGATCTATCGAGTGGTTCTTAGAATGCTGATCTTCTTAAAAATTAAGACTGATGTACTAGGTCCAACCAGAAATATTCGTGAAGATGATCCTGATTTCGAAAAAAATGTTAATCAGATATATGTGTAAAACATATTGCAAAGCCAAATGACTTATAATCAGCAAGGAAACGAAAGGGATGATTCCTTAAAAAATTGTCGAAGCTAGTTTTCGAGAGATGTTCAAAAAATAATACGAGTCACGCTGAATCTCCATATGAAGACATCAAAAACGAAGACTACCTCACAAAAAGGCTGCACGTACTGATGAATCACAAAACCCTAATGGTGACTTGTATGGAAGTAACAGAGGTTGTTAATATATTAATACTACCAAGTCATGAGTGGAAAATGAACTCCAGAGGGCTGTGAAACTCTCTGTTCAAAAGGTAAGAGTTGCGGATTTCTCCCCTCAGAGTCGCTTCTTCGGATGCTCTTCCATTAGAAGTTAAGAAGAAAACACTTCCCATCAAGATCGTTTTTTCAGGATAAACTATTATTGAAGACTTGTTTAATCGTTGCAATATTTGCCTTCGAACTCGATGCATCTTCAGGCGGTAATAAAATTAAATTTGTTAATAAAATTAGTAATAAAATTAATTTTATTATCCCCTGAAAATAAAAATTAAATTTATTAATAAAATTAATAATAAAATTTATTTTATTACCGCCTGAAGATACAAATTAAATTTATTAATAAAATTCATAATAAAACTAATTTTATTACCGCCTGAAGAAGCTTTGAGTTCGGAGACGAAATATTGCAACGATTACGCAAGTCTTCAATAATAGTTTGTCCTGAAGAAACGATCGTGATGGGAAATGGTTTCTTCTTAACTTTGAATGGAAAGAGAATACGATGAAGCGACTCTGAGAGGAGACGTCAGCAACTCTTACCTTTTGTACCTCCAGGAAGGCTGTAACCCTTCTTCTTTAGAGTTGTTCGGACTCAACGACACCATTTCTGAGGAGTGGATATAGTTTTTCTACTGGCAAAGTTTAGATGAAGTATTTTCTGTTTTTGTCTTTTTCAACTAACTTTTTAGACGAATTTGTGAGATTATTATTATTATTGTTATTATTATTGTTATTATTATTGTTATTATTATTATTATTATTATTGCTATTATCATGATTATTATTATGAATATTATTATGATTATTATTATGATTATTATGATTATGATTATGATAATGATAATGATAATGATAATGATAATGATAATGATAATAATAATGATTATGATTATGATTATGATTATGATTATGATTATGATTATGATTATGATTATGATTATTATTGTTATTATTATTATTATTATTATTATTATTATTATTATTATTATTATTATTATTATTATTATTGTGTGTGTGTGTGTGAATGAATTATTTTTATTCCTGTGTGTGTGTGTAATTATTTTATTATTATTATTATTATTATTATTATTATTATTATTATTATTATTATTATTATTATTATTATTATTATTATTATTATTATTATTATTATTATTATTATTATTATTATTATTATTATTATTATTATTATTGTTATTGTTATTGTTATTATTGTTATTATTGTTATTGTTATTGTTGTTATTATTGTTATTGTTATTGTTATTGTTATTGTTATTGTTATTGTTATTGTTATTGTTAAATATTATTAAATAATAAATATTATTATATAATATTAAATAAATCATCGCTCTGTTACAAAAGGGTTTTTTGTGTTTGTTTTTCTCCCCATTTTGGTTGGAGTCGAAGAGTCTTGTCTTCGAGGTCGTTTCACACCAATCATAATCACAAGTAATTATAGATTTCTTTTGCCAAATCAATAATTATATATATAATGCTACAACTACTACTACTACTACTACTACTACTACTACTACTACTACTACTACTACTACTACTACTACTAATAATAATAATAATAATAATAATAATAATAATATAATAATAATAATAATAATAATAATAATAATAATAATAATAATAATAATAAAAATAATAATAATAACCAATAATAATAATAATAATAATAATAATAATAATAATAATAATGCAATAATAATAATAATAATAATAATAATAATAATAATAATAATAATAATAATAATAATAATAATAATAATAATAATAATAATAATAATAATAATAATAATAAAAATAATAATAATAATAATAATAATAATAATAATAATAATAATAATAATAATAATAATAATAATAATAATAATAATAATAATAATAATAATAATAATAATAATAATAATTATAATATTTCATGCTAGTAATTACCATCGTCTATTTTCTTAGTTTTTCAAAAATATTTTTTCTTCGCAGCCATTAAGAATCAATTCTAGACCTTGATGAAATTAGATAAACAATGAAATGGAACAGATACTCTCATTTGATAATATTTCTTATGGGGAGGCTAAGGGGGAGCACGAAGTGAACAACGTTCCGTTCCTTCAGTGCTTGCTTCACTTTATATTTCACATGCACGTATTAGAATGAATGTTTGATTTAAAAGGGAAACGTCTTTGAAGGAATCCTAAATTAAATTATATTAAAAAGCTTTACAAAGAATTGTTATGTATAAAATAATTCTTATTCATATGTTATTTTACACATAAAAATACATTATTATTATTATTATTATTATTATTATTATTATTATTATTATTATTATTATTAATGTATTATGTGTGTGTGTGTGTGTGTGTGTGTGTGTGTGTGTGTGTATAAGAGCTACTGTAATTGTCATTATTATTATTATTATCTGTATTATTATTATTATTATTATTATTATTATTATTATTATTATTATTATTATTATTATTATTATTATTATTATAACTATTATTATTATTATTATTATTATTGTTATTATTATTATTATTATTATTATTATTATTATTATTATTATTATTATTATTATTATTATTATT
>JABUQX010064856.1:37500-43403 GCA_015478945.1 Trachelipus rathkii
GAAAAGACCCCTGCTGCTCTCCAAGCTGGCTGCGTGCCGCATATGGCAGCGCAGCAGCTCACTGTCAGGGTGGATGAGCAAAGGTATTTCCACGCGATACAGAATTTATTACTGGCGATTCTCATCCATGCGTGATCACACGTCCTGTGAGTTTCCGCTGGGCCTACTATACTATGCTCAGGCGACTTCATAACAACTTGCATTCTTGAATCTCCACATCTGCAGAAATGCACCTTCGGCTCAGCCGACAGCGGACATTTAACAAGATGTCATGTTGTTGGTACGTTGACCAGGCTGACTTCTGCAACGATGTTTTCTGTTTATTCGTACGACAGTTTTATTCTAATAAGTTTCTTTATGTTGTTTCTAATGTGTTTACATCCATTTTTAAGTTACTCATTTATTAGTAACTTCCATTTAATATTTAACTATTTATTTATTATTACTATACTGGTTTTTCCTCTTAACCTTATCACAAATTTGTCATTCACGCTGAGCTTGTTATAACAGAAAATTTATGCATGAAAATAATGAAGAAAATAATTAGAGAAGGGGAGAATTCAAAGAATTTTTAGTTTTAAAATTTACTATATAAAATTTTAAATGTATAAATATTTACATTGAATTTAAGGGAGATATTTTTATATAAGGTGGAAATGAAACTCTTCTCCTCTAACTTGCTGATTTCCTTCTTTTCTGTTACACCAAAATGCTTATTGTCAAATCCAGAGCCAATCCTTTTCTGAAAGGATAGGATTTTATAGACTCTTCTATATTATTATTATTGTTATTATTATTATTATTATTATTATTATTATTATTATTATTATTATTATTATTATTATTATTATTATTATTATTATTATTATTATTATTATTATTATTATTATTATTATTACTTTTATTATTATTATTATTATTAAAAATGAAATTCAAATTTATTCATTTATTCACTCTATAGTTATAGTTTAAAGCAAATTGGTTAATATTTAATAATTAGATCCCCTTTCACCCTCTAATTCATTTATACAAATGAATGTGAGACCAAGATTGGATTAGTCAGCATACAAAACCCAAGTCTTTAAAAAATGATCTCACCTTTGTTGGAAGTTTCCAAGTAGGAAACTGAATTTTATCTTCTGTCTGAATATATGATAGAGAAATGATAAGGCCCTCTTCTAGGCTGGCCTGTTGTATAATACTACTTGGCCTTCTTCACTGTATGGAGTAGTATGTACTAGGCCAAAATATTTCTTTGTTTTTATCTCATAAAAAAAATAAAAAAATTATATAGTTTTTTGTAGGTATTATTATTTTTATTATCAGTGGCCACTGAACTGGTTGATGATTCTTTAATAATGTATTTATTGCCTAAATAGGCAGAGCAAAGAACACAAGTCTTGCTCCTTTAGATATTATATAGGGTCTGGCACTCTGCCAATCCTAATTTTTATTCCTCGTCAAAATCTTGCATCACAATTTGCAGAGCTAAGCATGATTCGAGCTTTCGCTTGAGGATTCATTTATATGTAAACAAACCATCAAGTGAAATGGGATCAAAAATAAATTTTTTAAGTTGTTCACTAAAAAATTTATTTTTATATTTAATTTTTATTATTATTAATGTTATTTTATAACAGAATGAATAAATAAATAAATTTTCATTCATTTTAATTTTTTTTTTTTATTAAGAAAAGGTCATTATTTCAAATCTTCAACTTCCAGTGGCCATAATAATAAAAATAATAAAACAATAAAAAATATATAAATATATAAAATTAACATATATATTATATAAGGTATATCATACATTATATAATATATATTTTTAACACTGGGAGGGGACCAAAATTAAATTCTATTAAGAATTTAATTTTGATGAATATGTAAAATAAATTTGGAAACCAAATTTATTTTACATTGTTTTTATTCAAATATATATCATGTTCCTGTTGTTAAACAAGGACATAGATATTTATTTGACTCTTATATAGTTGGAGATATTAAAGTTGCCCTTGGACTATGAGCTTTTTATGTAGCTCTCTACATTGAACTGCAGCTTTCCTTTTTACTCTACGGTCAGCATCATTGTTCTTATCATTAGGGGTGGAAACTGTTTCTGGCAGATTTTCATGAAATTTGGTATGCTTTTTTATTAATAAGATTATGTCCGATATGTGTCGGGTTATTGTTTCTTGGTTAGGTTTTTTAATTTTTACAGAAACAGTTTCTCCTAAATTGTTATTTTTTATTTCTTGTACTGTTCCCATGCTGTAAAAGTATGGTTTACAGAATTTTTCTTTAATGGCAACAACATCTCCAACTCCCAGTGAAGTGTGTGTGTTTTTTTTATATTTATCTTGCTGGTTAGTGGCAAGATATTGTAGGTTTGCTAAGAATTCATCATAGTACAAATCATTCAAATTAGATTTCACTTTTCTGTATTTTTGAAAAGTCAAATATAACTGATCCTGATCAGGTTCACAAGGAGACCAATCAGGATCATCTGAATGATCTATACCATCATGAAATAAATGAGAAGAAACAACCAGAGCTGGAACCTCATATCCCTTCAGCAATATCTCCGGTGTTATTGCAAATGGGATATTTGGATCCACCTCAGGGTTTCTTAATATTGGCTTAAATGCTACCGGCCTTTTATTTATAAGCATATTTGCTTCCCTAACTAATAAAGAAAACTCATCCTGCTCTAATATATTTTTTCCTATAGCACTATAGATTATATTTTTCACCTGTTTGACTAAAGATTCAACTAAACCTCCTAGAAAACTAGCTTTACCAGGGTATGGTGAAAACTCCAAAACTTTTATATTATGGAGAGTTAAATAATTTTTAACATCTACATCATCAATAAAATTTTTAATAATTTGCACTGAGCTTACTATACTACTTCCCTGGTCACTAACTATAAGTTGTGGGAATCCAAAGTCAAACACATGAAATTGAAAGGCAGAGATAAAGCATTTATTATCTACATTTTTACATAGAACAAGGTTTACAGCTCTAGTGTATGTGCAAGTTATAATTAATATGTAAATCTTCTCTACTACATTATTTATTTTTATATTAAAAGGTCCAATGTGGTCAAGAAATATTTCTCTAAATGGAATTTGAGATGGATTTATTCTATAATCTTTGTAATGGTTCTGATTAATTTTTATGGTTTTGCCATACATTAATTTACATTTGATGCAGTCTTTAATGTTTTTCTTAATTACTGAATATGCTGTTGGAATATAAAACTCCTTTCTTATTATAGCTAGAAGTTTATATACACCTGCATGTTTCATTTTTACATGTAATTCTTTAATTATTATGTCTGTTAAAGAGTGATTTTTATGCAGCAAAATTGGATTTTTTTGATTAAAATCAGCATCTAAGTTTGCAAATTTACTCTTTACTCTAATTATATTGTTTTTATCAAGAAAAAGATTGAGTTGTGTGACCAAATTTGTTTCTTTATTATTTTTTGGGTTTATTAAATACTGATATGTTTCTGAAAAATTTTCTTGTTGATATTGCTTAAAAATGACATTACAACTTTCTTCATATGAACATATGGCATTTGGGTCACAATTGGAAAACAAAGTGGGGTTTTTCTCATGTACTTTAAGCTTTAAATTATGAATAAATTTTCTTACAAAATGTGAAACTTTAAATAGTTTATTCAATGAAGAAAACCTATCTAATTTAAATAAGGGTACATATGAAAAAGTTTGAATATTATAAATATTAAAATCTGTATTATTATTATTATATAAGGGATTTGGAACAGTGACCTTTAACCTTTCATTATTGTTATTTAATACAGGTCCATTTAAATAAAGTGAATTTTTTAATAAAACCTTATATGAAACACATCGAGTAACATAATCACTAGGATTCTGAGATCCTTCACAATGATGAAAAGTTATCGGATGTTTTTCACATGCAGTTTCAATAAAATTCAGCTGATTATTTATAATGGTTCCTTTTCTTTCAATTTTGTTTAATTTTTCAATTTTATTTATAATCCAATTCAATGTTACCATTGAATCAGTATATAAATGTAATTTATTTATTTTTAAAGGTGTGAAAGTGTTAGTTAAATTGTCAAGCATTTCTATTAGACACTGAACTCCAAATTTTACGGCAAATAGCTCTAAAACTGGAATAGATCTATTAGTATTTTTGTTTGAAATTAATTTATTTTTTGCACATAAAAAATGCAGCTCACTATTATCTGTATTTTGTAAGTATAAGACACTACCATAAATGTCTTTACTAGCATCAGTAAATGCTATAATATTATATGAAGAAGCATAATCCCCAATAAATCTTTTTAGTTCTGGTTTTTTGCTTTTATTATATTGTGAGCAAATATTTTTATATTCTTTTAGTAAATTACTATCTAATTTTTTGTCCCAAGTTATATCTTTATTATTTTGTAGTTTATGCATAAAAATAATTTAGCTCTATTCTTCCCAGGAAGCCCAATATTTAGTGGATCAAATAGACCATTTATAGTAGATAAAATAGATCTCAAAGTGTTTGCTTTGGGATCCATTTCATTATTTTTATTATATAAGGTATCATTATGAGTATCCCACATCATCCCTAATAGTTTTATGTGATTATTTATAGGCTCATCCACACTACTATTATTGTCTAACTCACTATAATTTAATTTTTTAAACTCTGGTGAATTACTATGAAATTGTTGCAAATTGAACCCATAATTGTTAAATATTACATGAGACCTATGATAAGCAAGAATAATTTCACTTTCAGAAGATGAAGAATAACCTAAGTTATCCATATAAGACAGGTTATACAAAATCTTCCTAAGTTCACATTCAAACTCATCACAAGTATGAACATGCAATATTAATATTATGTAAAGTGCTACCATGAGAATGGAAGGGCTACATCTAATACCAAACGGAAGTCGCATTAATTTATAAGAAACAATACTAAAATCATTTTCTTTTATATTTTTGAACCACAAAAAATGGAATCTTTCAGTATCCTCAAAGGGCAATTTAATATTGTGAAAGGCTCTTTCAATGTCAAATACCAACAGATACTGATTGAACCTAAGTAGTGTTAATGCGATATCCAATCTATTATTTAAATTAGGTCCTGGTAAGCTAACATTATTATGTGATAAATTAGTTGGTTCATTTTTATCACATAGGTTCGACAAATATACAATTCTGCATTTTGTCGTTTCTACATGATCTCTAAAAACTGCATTATGAGCTAAAAATGAAACTTTATTATTATTTTTTACTGTATTTATTTCAACAGGTTGAATGATACCTTGGTTAAGTTGGTCAAAAATGACATTATTATATGCTTCTAATTTTAGAGGCTCTTTTTTATATTTTTTAAGTATTGATTTCAATACAGAATTAGCTAAATAAAAATTATTTGGCAAAAATTTTATTAATTTATTATTCCATAAACAAGGCATTATCAATCGACCTGTCTCCATATCTACATGTGTATTTGTAATTAAGTATTTTATAAGTTCCATATCTAACTCTGAGAATTTTTTAGGACATTCAAAACTATCATAATTTAATAAATCTTTTAAATTTTTATTTACTAGATCATCATCCAATTCTATGCTAGTATTATTATTTTGAGCTAGAGATGTGATAGAGTAATCCATTTCTAGTCATTCAATATTATTTTCTATTTTGACATTTTTTGCGAGCAAGTCAGCCTGCTCAGTAAATTTCTTTATATACTTCAAATATGGCAAATTTTTTATTAATTTATTCAAGTCCCCAGCTAATAAGATTCCTAAAGAAGTGTAATATAACAATGAACTGTTGTTTGTTAAACCAAATGAACATGCATTTATTGGTAGTATGTGTGCTCCATTCACACCTAAT
>JABUQX010064857.1:5000-7500 GCA_015478945.1 Trachelipus rathkii
ACTAATCCCCCCTTGGTGTTAGGTAACACCTCTATTGATTTATTGATTTACTGCTTTAAGGTATGTAATGTATGTGAGTTAAAGCAGTAAAGCAGTGAGTTAAAGCAGTAAAGCAGAAAGTTAAAGCAGTAAAGCAGTAAAACAAAAGCATACTAAGCCCTATGTTGCTAGGTAACACCTCTATTGATTTACTGATTTACTGCTTTAAGGTATGTCAATATGCAAATATATGAGTTAAAGCAGAAAACATATGAGTTAGCAGTAAAACATGAGTTAAAGCAGTAAAACATGAGTAAAGCAGTTAAAGCAGTAAAAACAAAAGCATTACTAATCCCCCCCCCTAGGTGTTAGGGTAAACCTCTATTGTTTACTGATTTACTGTGCTTTAAGGTAATGTAATGTTTAATGTTTTAGTAAATATTTCGTACAATTGTAGTAAAATAAAATGATTATATATCAGACACTCTGGATTTTTTCTTCTTACATACAATTTTTAAAAATTTATAAATTAAAAAGTATTAAGTAAAAAGTATTAAGTAAAAAATAATGTTAATAAATATATGTGTTAAATAATAGGTCTGTAATGAGTTACAGTTTTAGGTTCGCGAAAATGTTTTTAATAAAAATGTTTAAGTATGAAATAAAAATGAATGACTCATAGTATATTTGAAAAGAAATTCTTTGAAATGTTTAAGTATGAAATAAAAATGAATGAATTATAGTATATATATTTTCATTCCGTAGGAATATTGCGCCTGCGGCACACGCGGCGGGCGGGAACGCGGAAATATGGCGCCTGCGGGCGCTCGCGGCGGGCGTGTACTCGGAAATATTGCGCCTGAGGGCGCCGCGGGCGGGGCGGGAAAACGCGGCGGGTCGCACCTGGCCGGCGTGCGGGTTTCGTGGGAACTTCACGCGGAGAGATCATGCGGCAACCTGATGGTACGCTTATGAACTAGGGAAGAACATAATATTAACTCTGTTCTATGAGGGGGGGATGTGGGGTAGAGATGAGCCATCAAAGGTGATTCATCAAAGATGAATCATCAATATAGATGGAATCAAAGATGAGTCCTCAAAGATGAGTCATCAAAGATGAGCCTTCAAAGTGAGTATCAATTTGCTTGAGGCATTTATGCTGGGGGCATCAAAGTTGTAGGCATCCAAAGTTGAGGGATCAGTTGAGGCATCAAAATTTCGGAGTGGTGTGAGTTTTTAAGTGTAAGTGTATCGTGTGTGTTAAGTGTATATGGTTTAATGTAAATGTCTATGGAGATTGTAAGTGCTTATAAGTGTCATAGTGTGTAAAAGTGTCAAGTGAATGTGTGTATAGTGTCATAGTGTATGTGTAGGGGTGTGTGCAAGTAAATATATATATATATATATATATATATATATATATATATATATTATATATATTATAATATTATATAATATATATATATATATATTTATATATATATATATATATATAAGTGTCATAGTGAATGTGTGTATAAGTGTCATAGTGTGTATAAGTGTTAGAAAAAGACTAACTCATAGTAGGAAGCATCCTAGCAGGTTGTAATATACACCAATCGATTCCTCATACCTTATTACCTAGGGGTAGACACCCATATTAGGGCTATTCTAGGCTCAGGGGAAGGCTAGAAAAGGCTTTGAAAAAAGTGGCACTCAGTTGGCACTAGTGGCCTCACTGCACTATGTGGCACTCACTGGCACTCATGGCCCTCACTTGGCACTCATTGGCACTCATTTGGCACTCACTTGGCACTTCACCTGCACTCACTTGGCACTCATCTAATACTCATAGAACATAATAGAACATCCCTAGATACTTCTTACGGTGATTGGGAACCATCAAAGCCATCAAGTTAGCGTGGGTCAAAATTGACCCATGGTATATGGCAAGGTTAAGGACGAAATAACATGGTCAAACAAGGTAAAGACATCAAAAACGGGCTAAACCCCTAAAGGGTAGCCAAAAATTACCGTGGGTCAAATTTGACCCATGGTATATGGCAAGGTTAAAGCCGAAATATCATGGTCAAACAAGGTAAAGACATCAAAAATAGGGCTAAGCCCTAAAAGGAAGCCCAAAAATTACCGTGGGCCAAAAAATGACCCATGGAAGATCAATTAAGGGCGAAAATATCATGGTCAAACAAGGTAGAGACATCAAAAACGGGCTAAGCCCCTAAAGGGTGGGCAAAAATTACCGTGGGCAAAAAATGACCCATGGTATATGGCAAGGTCAAGGCCGAAATATCATGGTCAAACAAGGTAAAGACAACAAAAAATAGGGCTAAGCCCCTAAAGGAAGATCAAAAATTACCGTGGGCCACAATTGACCCATGGAATACCAAAGGATTGGTCGAAAATTAGCGTGGGTCAAAATTGACCCATGGAAGACCAAAGGGTTGGTCGAAAATTAGGGTGGGCCAAAATTGACCCATGGAAGACCAAAGGGTAGCCAAAAAAATTACCGTGGGCAAAAAAT
>JABUQX010064858.1:0-15000 GCA_015478945.1 Trachelipus rathkii
GTAAGATGACTCGTTCAGCCGCCTCTGAGAGAAGTGCTGAAGTGCCTCCTACCTTCTGGACGGCCGTTGTGGACGGATGGCTTGTTACCAAAAATAAGCACAGCCGAGTCCTGCAAGAGGAGTATATTGTTGTAACGTCACACAGTTTCGAATTATTCATTCCACGGTTGGAGAGTCCTCTTCAGCGGAAGAGAGGTCCGGTTGGCTTCAGAATATGGAGACAGGTTTCAGTACGTCGGGACTAGATGGTGTAAATACACTGACAAAGAACGGTCAAATCTGTTCTAGGTGGCTAGTGTGTGAGCAGTAGTTGAGTATGGTAATGGTGACTGTTTTTTGTAACGATCCTCGATTCTCTTACTTTTCACAGAGGTGGTTCGCAGAGGTTGATGTGATTATGCGAGTTTTAGTGTCTTCTCGTAGCCCGTACGCTGTAAGGTTTTCTTAAAAGGATTACTCTGGAATTCGGTAGTGTCCCTTAGTCTAATAATTTTTGGGTGTCTTATGGACACTTGTTCGGCTGTACAAATACCTATCGATATTGAATGAAGTAATTACCGAACCGTCTGGGTAGAGTAGAAAGGAATACTGCTTTTACGTCATTTTTTCACGTATAATGGCGATACTCAGGACAAGAGACGCGTACGTCGTGATGCTATCCCTGGGAAGGATAGAAAGAGAGCTGACGTCTCCGATTGATGGTTATTTTTATGTGGTGGTACTCAGAAGAGACTTCAACACATCGGATGTTATGCGTCGACCGACTAATAGAAGAGCATTTCTCTTGCCGGTTGAAAGGACGAATACCTAAATTATATAAAAAGTGTTGGCTATTGTGTGCGATTGCTTTTATTTCTATTTTACATCTCGTTGTGACATGTCTTCCGCAATGTGAGCTCGTCTATCAATGATCACCTGGGATAAAGAATATTGTTCTTCGCCGGTGAATGGAATGTCTGTAGATGGTGAATCGTTATGGCTGGACATCTTGTAGAGAGTTTGAGAAGCTTACATTTACTGAACTTTAGTATCTACGAAGTGATGAAGGTACTAATGCAAGGTGTGACCTAAGAAGTGGGGTGTCTCAAAGGAAACTGAACTACCTTCAAACCGTGTTCTGGAGAAAAAAATAATAAGGATATTTTTTTCGATTTGCAACTGGGTTTCTAAAACTCGAGACATATCATGGTGGGAGACAGGGCTGTGGTCACTGAGTCTTTTACAATTCGGGAAGTATTATGTCCACTGATGCGAAAAACATCATCTTGATGCCAGACTCGGTACGTCTAGCAATGCGAAAGAAGAAACGTATTTGGGACACAATTCTCTCTCCATCTCCGTATTAGCTTTCAGGTTCTTTTGGTAGTTGGCCTAGTAGGCTATCCTACAGCTCGGGCGATCTCATTATCTAACAGTTGTAAAAGCGTGTCTCGTGTTGCAATTGTCTCCCGCCAAGAATTTTCGGCGGTTTGGGCTCCAAGATGCAAAAAATGGGCAGCTGGGAGTTAGCACGTTGCGGTGTTGGACACTGTTTTGCAATTTGGGGACAAGGTGTTTAACGCTAAAATCGCGAGGTGGACTGCGTTGGCGTCAGACTGCGCAGCAATCGGGAGGCGGATCCTTATGGTCTAGAGGTATTCTTTACAATTTATTTTTGTCTTCGGGAGAGATTTCTAAATTTCTTGTTGGCTACTTTAAAAACACGTTTTCCTCGGGAAGGGAACTTTGTAAATTCAAAACAGTCGTTGTCAATCTTTTGTAAACCTTTTACGTTTGTTAAATTTTCTTTGTTGGACTGGGATTAATTGGCCATAGAGAAGTAGTAAATGGACGTAATCGGAGTATGGCAATTAGATATGGTATCTCTCCTTGTTATGAGTGAACCTGTGGACAGTTGTGACTGGCACATGTCGCTTTTTTTTTGGAATTCGGGTCCGATATATCGGCGTAGTGTCTGAACGAAACTCTAGCGAGCGTAATATCTTTACCTTTGGAAGGTGTTACGGACATTGTCGCGTTTGGAGATAATCCGGCGACTCGCCCACAGAAACGATAAGCAGTTAAAATTTGACTCTATTGCTGGAGGCCGACACGAAACCAAGAGGAACGTTGCATGGGATAATGGTTGGTTACAAGAAGATCTCAATACCAACACATTTCATCAAAACAGCGAAGGCGCGTCGAAGCCCTGTTGCACTCTGGACTGGAAGTTAAAGCAACCAGAAAGAGGTCGGGTTGGGAGCCGGATTGCTGATGGTGAGTTTCGTCTTTCTTTTAAAGTTTTTTTTTTTCTGTTTTAACTGTAAAAAGACACTTCAAAAAAAATAAAAAACAATCTGGCACCTCAATAGATGAATACTCCACATATAATAACAAGCCTAAATTAATCGAATATAAAAACTCAGAATTACTCCTGGGGGCGCAACCGCCGAAAACGGGCCCCCACGACAGCGCGAGCAAATAATGCCTCCCTCCTAGAAACCTCACCCGTAGAGTGGGCCATGAGTGTGGCCCTCGGCAAAGCCTCCGGACTCAGCGTCCATCCCATAAGATGGAGAAAATCTAAGCCGTGCACAACACAGAAAAAACGCGAAGCCCAAGATTATATACACACAAGTGCGGGACAGCCTCTTCAGTGGGTAGGCAAGTTCGGGTCTCAAACAATAAGCGGCCCAGAGAAAGGTGAGAAAACCGATTTGACCTGTTATCCTCTACCATGGGGAAGGAGGGCTAGATGGGCAGCTAAGATACGCACAGAGACAAGGCTGTCGATAGCCACCAGGATGCAGGAGGAGAATGGGGAGAATCTCAGAAGAGAGATCAGGAATACGCTAGGGTAGTACGTAAAGAAACGGAGGAGAAGGGGCATAAATTCGGGCGCCATACATTATTCATTATTATAATTTTATCAGTATTATAAGTAGAAGGTAAATTATTAATCATATTAATGGCAATTCATAAACCGATTAGTCACATAAAATAATACATGATAATAAATATTTTATAGAGGGAGAGTATATGCATACTCGAAGCGATGAAAATTACCTCCATTTTTAATGGTTTGGTTCACCTTTTTCTTTTGCGTTCATTTTCTTCACACACTCATGATGTAGTTAACAAATATATATACATTTATCCACATATCATAACACATATTATAAATCACACCCCTCTCTAGACAACATCTTACACATATCTTTATCCCTTATATCTTATGTGTGGGGGAGTAGAATTGCCCCACATCGTATGTCCACTGCGTGTCGTAGAAGGCGACTAGGACGGTAGTAGCTAGGTTGGCTGCCATTCTCTGACCTATGTCTTGCTTGGAAGTCTGATGCATGCCTCGGAGATGATTGTGATCGCCGTAAACGGCCTTCTAATTTTCGGCGAAATTGTATGAATCGTATGGGTAGCAATGGAATGTCAGAGGAATAAATGTTGAGGGAGAAGAAGGAGAGAGGAAAGGGATGTATTTAGAAAAGGCAAATTTGATTTGCTCAGTGTGACTGAAACAAAGATGAAAGGAAACGGTGAAAATGAATGGTGTGGTGTGAAATGTGTGTGCTGGTGTGGGAAAGGATGAAAGAGGGAGAGAATGTGCTTTGCAATTTTGATTGAGTGAATGACAGAGCTATGGTAGACTTTTGTGTGTGTGAGTACTTATAAATTCTATTGTTAAATTTAAGTTTGAAAAGGTCAAGGTATGTGTGGGTTGTGACGTTGGTCCATCTGAGGGAAATATTGAAGAGATGATGTTTTGGATGGGGCGAGTAGGAGCTTCAAAGATTGATTGTGTTGGGGAACCTAAACGGTTTTGGATGGTGTCAGAAACGAGATGGTATATCACAAGTGGTTTTGGGGTGGTCGGGAGAAAATGAGAATGGTAAAGAGGTGATTGGTTTATTGTGCCTACGACTATATAACATAAGTAATCTTTCTTTAAACACAAGAGCATCCATGAATATACTAGAGTTGGTGTAGGTAGAGCATGGTTCCGAAGTGAAAATATGATTGATTTGGTGTTGGTGATGAAGATGTTTGAAGTATGTGTTGATGTTAAATCAGTAAAGGGTTGAATGGGATATTCGGATCATTATGTTGTTCTATGTAAAATTAAAGTTAGTGGGGCTTGGATGGGTAGGAAGGTGATACGGAGAGAAGTGGGTAGAATTAAGAGAGAAGTTAGTGACCAAGGTAATAAGGATAAGTATCCAAGAGCGCTCGCAAGTAAATCGTTGAATGTGAACAAGTTGAACTGAACAAATCTGGGAGCAATGAAGGAAGCAGTTGTTAGCAGTGCAAAGGAAGTTTTGGATTTGCTAGAAGTAGGGACAGAAGAATGTAACAATGAGTGTGGAATGAAGAGGTTTGAATGAAAAGTACAAAAAGTAAAATAGAGGAGTGGTTTTGAATGTACTAAAGGCAATGATGAAGTTTAAAAGAAAGATGCATGTTTGGAATTATATAGGAGGAAAAAAGAATACTAAAGTGCATTACGTAGGAGAAAAAAGAGGTAAATGAACACATTTTGGGAAGGAGGATGAATGGGGACCTATTTGAACGGGAATAGGAAGCTCTTCTGAAGGAAGCGCGAAAGGTTTAGAATGAGATTAAGGGGAACCTGCATAGAATAATTAATAGGGACTGGTGCTTTTGTAACTGTGAAATGGCTTTTGTGAGGGGAGTGTGGAAAGAACCTTCGAGAATCTGTATAATATTAACAGTTATCGAAGAGTGATCTGGTGAAGTCTTTTAGTGAATAATTACGGATTCGTGGAATATAGATAAGCATACGCACTCACCGCTCACTCTCTCTCGCGCGCCATAGTTGCTGAGGGACATTAGTAAGGAGGCACTGAGACCTAGGTGGTCTATATGTTACGGTATGGTTATTATTTGGATTGATCGTTTGGCCTATTGCAGGTATAGATGAAATTACTGATGAATAGTGATGCAGGAGATACAGGCGCGCGCCGACTCGTCGCAGCATACTGGATTTGGAAGTTTGGTGTAACAAAGTATTTATGCTAGGGAATAGTTTCGAGGGATTGGAGGAAGCAGGTGGTATAGTATCCTTATATAAGGGTAAGGGGGATAAAGGTTAACTGTAGGAATTAGAGGAGAATTAGTTTATTGGAGTTTTGTAAGAGAAGATATATGCTTGGTATTTTGTTCTTCGATATTTTGTCACTCGGACCACTTTTCGACGCAAATACCAGCATATATCCTTCTCTACAAAACTCACTAAACTAATTCCTCCTCTACTTCCTAAGTTTACCTTATCCCTTACCTTAATATAAGGATACTATATATCTCTCCTCCAACCTCGACTATTCCCTACATAAATACTTGTTACACAACTTCAAATCCACAATCACCATCTCACCTCGTTCTTGATCATTTCACCGTAATTTCATCTATACCTGCAGATTTACCATCCATCAACTTTCTCACTCTATATATTTTCCTTCCTTACTAATGACCTCATCCCCAATAATACCTATTCTTCTTGCACATCAAACTCACACATTCACCATCACTCTTCATTACTGAATATTATACAGATTCTCGAGTGTTTTTCCACACTCCCCTCACATCCATTTCATCAGTTACTAAAAGCACATCCCTATTCATTATTCTAAGCAGGTCCCTTATTCTTCATTCTTTAACCTTTCGCGCTTCTTCCCAGAAGAGCTTCCTATTCCTTCTAAGTCCCATTCATCCTCCTTCAAACGTTCATTTACCTCTTTTTCTCCTACGTATGCACTTTTGTTTTCTTTTTTCCTCCTTAATATAATTTCCAAACATCTTTCTTTTAAAACTTCATCATTGGCTTTTAGTACATTCCAGCACTCTTCTTTTTTACTTTTCACCGTTGCATTTTCACTCTTCATTCCACCTCATTGGTTAACATTCTTACTATCCTACTTTAGCAAATCAAAATACTTCCTTTGCACTGCTAAACTGCTTCCTTCATTTGCTCCAGATTTGTTGTTTTCAACTTTTTCACATTCAACCGATTTACTTGCGAGTGCTCTTAGAATACTTATCCTTATTACCTTGGTACTTACTTCTCTCTTAATTCCTAACCCACTTCTCTCCGTTCACTTCCTTCATCGCTAAGCCCCCACTACTTAATTTTACATAAACAACATAATGATCCGATAATCCATTCCTAATCTCTCACTGATTTAACATCCACACATACTTCAACTCCTTCTACCAACACAAAATCAATCATACTTTTTTCACTCGGAACCATCTAATACCTCACCAACTTCTAGTATACCTTATGGATGCTCTGTGTTTACAGAAAGTATTACTTATACCATATCTCTCTCCTCACAGAAGTCAATTTCACCTTCCTAGCATTCTCATTTTCTCCGAACCCAAAACCACTTGTTATACCATCTTCTTTTCTGATCACCTATCCAACGATTTAGGTTTCACCCAACAACAATCAATCTGAAGCTCCTACTGCTCACCCAATCATACTCTCTTCAATATTTCCCTCAGATGGACCATACGTCCCAACCACACATACTTGACCTTTTAAACTTAAATTTAACCACTAGAATTCTAGTAACTCACACACACAAAGTCTTACCATAGCTTGGTACCACAGGTCACTCATCAATTGTGCCACAAGTCGCTCATCAAAATTCCTTTCAACACCAGCACACACTTTCACACCACACCATTCATTTTCACCGTTTCTTCATCTTTGTTTCAGTACATGGAGCAAATCAAATTTGCCTTTTCTAATACATCCATCACCTCTCTCCTCTTTCTCCTCAACATTTATTCCTCGCATGAACTTCCATGTACCCATACGATTCATACAATCTTCGCCGAAAATTACGAGGCCGTTTAGCGCGACACAATCATCTCCGAGGCAATGCATCAGCATTCCTTAGCAGGATAGGTGGTAATAGGGCAAAGCCACCTAACTACTACCGTCCCTTTAGTCGCCTTTCTACGACACGCAGAACTACGCTGTGTGCAATTCTTTTCCCCACACATAGGGATATAAAGTAGTAGGGATGTCTGTAAGATGTTGTCTAGACAGAGGGGTGAGGACGTTAAATATGTGTATATGATATGTGGATAAATGGTAGTCAGTAGTGTTGCTGCTGGATGAGTGTGTGAAAAATGAACGCAAACGAAAAAGGTGAGTGAACCATTAAAATGGGAGGTAATTTCAATCGCTTTCGAGTATGCATATACTCTCCCTCTATAAAATTATTTTATTTATCATTATTATATTATCTCATTCATTATTATTATTATTAATAATAATAATAATAATAATAATAATAAATAATAATAATAATATAATAATATTATCCCGTCCCTTCCCCAGTTAATATCCCTTCTCCTCCGTTTTCTGTACGTACTACCCTACGTATTCCTGATCTCTTCTGAGAGTCTTCCCCAGTTTCCTCTGAATCCTGGTGGCTATCGAACGTTGTCTCTGTGCGTATCTTGTGCCCATCTAGCCCTCCTTCCCCCATGGGTTAGACGGATACAGGTCAAATCGTTTTTCCTCACACCTGTCTCAGGAACCGCCTATTATTGGGGACTCGAACCTCGACTAACCCCCGAGGAAGCTGTCGCGCACTTGGGTGTATATAATCTTGGGTTTCTCGTCTTATCCGTGTGGTGCACGGCTACTATTTTGCCATCTTAGGGACTGGACGCGGAGTTTCGGGAGGCTTTTCCAAGGCCACGCCGACAGCCCACCCACGGGGTGGGAGGTGTCGGGGGGGAGGCTTTATGCTCCTGGGCGTGTGGTGGGCGCGTTTTCCGCGGTTGCGCTCCCAGGATATATTCTAGTTTTTATATTCATTATTGGTGTTATTATATGTGTATTCATCTATTGAGGTGCAGATGTTTTTATTTTTTTTTGAAGTTGTCTTTGTGTGTAAAAAGAAAAAAAAAACTTTAAAAGAAAGACGAAACTCACCATCAGTCAGTCTGGCTCCCATCCCGACCTCTTTCTGGTGCTTCCAGTCCAGAGCTGCAACTAGGGGTTCGACGCTGGTTGTGAAATGGTGGTCATGAGATCTTCTGTAACGCAACCCATTGTCCCATGCAACGTTCCTTCTTGGTTCGTGTCGCCTCCAGGCATAGAGTCAAATTTTAACTGCTCTATCGTTTCTGGGGAGGTCCCGATTATCTCCCAAACGCGGACAATGTCGTAACACCTCCAAGGTAGATATACGCTCCAGAGTTTTCGTCAGACCTACGCCGATCTATCGGGCCCAATTCCAAAAACGACATTGCAAGTCACAATGTCACCAGGTTTCCTCATAAACAAGGAGTACTATCCTTTGCTAATCCTCGTGCCTTGTACTACGTTCTTTGTGCTTTCCTCCAACAAAAAATTAAAACTTGGTTTTACAATGCACTCTGTTCGAATTTACGTCCCCTTCCCGAGGAGGTGTTTTAAGTGCCACAAATTTAGACACCCCAGAAATATTGTAGATCCTCTCAGACCATCTGTTCGTGTTGTGGAAGTTCTCTCAATTCAGCCTACGATAATCCTCCTTGTCCAAATTGCAAGGGTTCACACCCGTCTTCCATCCACTGCCCTTTTTTCATCTTGGAGAAGGAAATTCTGGAGCAGTGCGCTTTTCATTAGTTGGATCGCCGTGAGGCCACACGCCGAGCAAAGGAGAAATTGTCCCATCTTCCTCTTTCATTTGCTAAGAGTACGACTGCTCCATCGGCAGTTCCCTTTAGCAGTGCCCCCCCTCTCCCATGTGCCGAGTTTGGACACTTCTCGAATATCCCATATTTTTCTCCGAACTGGTGTTCCAGTTTCTGAGACACCTTCTGGAATTGAGATTCCGGTTGTTCGAGATAATTGTCTTCTCAACTCTCCTACAATGGTCCGTACGACCACTCGACTTCCATCGCCGAAGAACAATTCTTTATCCCATGGATCATGAGGTTCACATTGCGGAGATTCACATAACGCCTGTAATGAACACTTTTCGTATTCCATCCTCTTCAACTCGGAGGATATCTCTTCTATAGTCGTCGACCAACATCCATGTGTGACCTCTGACCCCCTACGCCCGCCCCCGCCCCCCCCCCATTACACCATCTCTCGGAGACGTTCAGCTTCTCTTTCCCCAGGGAAGCATCACGACGTACCGTCTCTTGGTCCTGTTCGCCCATCTAAAAACGGGTCCTCTCCACCCAGACGTTCGTATTCTTTTCAATATCGTGTTGCGGACTTCATGAAAGAAGCGGACACCGTTCAGTGTAAGGAACCTCGCTCGCTCGAGCCTAAACGTGCTCGTCGCTCTGCCGACCACCTCTGTGAAAGTAAGGAGAATGAGGATTCCACTCCTACACCTCCTTTCTGCACTCAGCCCAAGACTGACTCGCTTCAGTTATACTCTAGTGAGTCTGAAACCTATTCGGAAGCCACTATGGACTCTTCCGATGACTCTCCAACCGTGGATCACCCCTGTGGTGACGTTACGATATCTTCTGGCAGGACCTCGGCTGTGCTTATGGGTAAAACCATCCGTCACAACGGCCGTCCAGAGGTAGGAGGCACTTCTCCACGGGACAGTCATCGGAGAGTGGGTGCTGATGGAGTTGGGAGAGACGAACCTTTTCCCCCAGACTCTTGTTCAGGTCTATCTCATGCTGCTGTTCTTGGTCCTGTGCTGCGGGATTCTTCCCCGAGATTTCCAACGCCGCACATCAACCTCTTACCGGGTCTCCGGATTCACCTGGTCCCAAAGACCGTAAATGTTCTTCGTTGAAAACTGCTTCATCAGTTTCTACTGGCATTGATAGGGGTGCTGCTGAAAGGGTGAGGACTAATCTGAGTCTGCTGTGTTACCGAGCACCTGTCCAGGTCTTAGTAAACATGCAGACGTTGAGGGTGGTTTTGGCTCGCATCTTCGGTGAGAGCACTCCTTTGGAAGCCAGTGGAAGCCTCTCCTGTTCCAAACAGGGTGGTCTCTCTCTCCCCTCTGCGTGACTTTCCCCTTCCTCCTGGATTCGAGATTCGATTGGTGGGCCGTTGAGTTGGTCTCGGTCTCCATTACAGTTACGTTACTACGTCCTAGACTCCTGTTAACAGTAATTGATAGATATAATGTAAAAAGTCTACTGGCCTTTCTATTAATTGAAAAAAATTTAATTCAGTGGAATTGTCCTCGCTATTTCGGAACAATGATAATTACACGAGACTAATCGACGTAACGTCACCGCAGGATAATTTGTCTTTTCAGAGCTTGCAACTCGCCATCCGTGTCCTTTTCCCACGCTATCCACATACAGAGAGCCGTCCTGAATCGTAAGAGGGTGAGGCGATTCTGTCCCTTTTACTTCGGATTCCTCTCTTCGACTCATGTTAATGCGGTGCAGCTAGAATCCCACCTCGAATACGCTTAGCTCTGTGCTCGGTGTATCTGGCACCTAACTTTCCTTACTGTATGGACACCTTTCGAACTGGATTTCTAGTTTGCTGACGCCCATGTTAGTCCGAGGTGATTTTACCTTCTCCACCCATTGTGGGGCGACACTATAGCATCCCCAATGCCGATTGAATATTGGAATCTAGAGAATTCTCTTTAGAAGTTTAGGTGTTTTAAATATCAGGTCCTTCAACGTTTGAGCACTTTGACACGGGCTAACTTCTTATGGTGGTCGATATCTCATTGTGCTCGACTTCATCCAATCCATCGATGTTTCGGGTGGGAAAGGTCACCTTTCTTCTGGGGAAGTGACCATACTTCGATCGTCCTTCCATCCTTCGGTCTTAGCTTGCAACAACAACCATATTCAGCTGGCGGTATGATAGAGTGGATTGGTCTCCCTCTATCACGCTACTTACATCCGATAGAAGAAACCCTTTTCCCCTCTCCGGCATTCACATTCTTTCAGGATACAATCCTCACGGTGGTTGACCATATCCCCCGTTTTACTGGCAACCGTAATCACCGTCTCCTTGGTTGAACGCAGATTGTGTTCGGGCTCCTCATAGTGAAAAGCGTAAATTGTACGTTTGTCACAAACGACTAACAGCTCATCCAACGTGATTGTTTTTTAAAAATTGGAGCAGACCTTTCAGGTGTAGCAACGGACGGACCAGGGGACATATGCTTAACTACGTCCTCCACCGTAAATTCTTTCACGCCTTTGTCTTCTGTATTCAAAGTTGTGCGTACAAGATCTCGGAAAAATCTCTCGAAAGCACCATAGGGATCCATCTATACTCCTTGCATACGGCCCACAACCGTCTGATGTTATCTTTGCTTCGGGGATTGTTTGCTGATGAGCTGGGTTTTCAACTTTGCTTCTTGCTCCAACCGAAGCAAGATATCTAGAACTTTCTCGATCGGAATCGTTTCGAGCGCACTTTCGGACTTTTCGGTTTCCTGCTGGAGAAGACGCTCTCTTTATAACAAACTATTTATCGAGGGGTGGAATTTCAGGAGCACTAAACCCACGTAAGGACTGTGCTTCTGGGCCCTGAAGGCATTTCCTTCAGATGTTAAGGTATATTCACCCAACGGCCTTGCTTTTTTCTCTCAGCCTTGTTAACATAATCTGGGTGGAAGGGTCTTCCCTCCTGTTCGCGTTGACAGCCTATTAATTGTCCCAATTCTAAAACTCTGGACGGACCCCATTACTTCTGACAACCATAGACCCATCTCCTTAACTTGCAACACATGCAAGTTGATGGAGAAAATGGTGGCTTCCCGTCTCGTCACTACTTGGAAAGCTCCACGCATCTTCTGCACATCAATTTGGTTTTCGCTTATCAATCGCTCTACTCAGGATCATCTCCTTCGTTTGGACCATGATGAAAGTTGATGGAGAAAATGGTGGCTTCCCGTCTCGTCACTACGTTGGAACAGCTACACGCATTTTCTGACCATCAATTTGGTTTTCGTTATCATCGCTCTACTCAGGATCATCTCCTTGTTTGGACCATGATGTGGTTCTTCGCTTCTCATAAATTGACCCGTCGTTTCTTTGATCTGGAAATGGCAATACGATTCCACTGGAGGGTGAGGGCTTTGCGAAACGTTCACTCCCTGGGTCTCCTGGATATCAATCTCCTCTCTTCAAACCCTGATATCTGATCGTTCATTTCAGGTCTGATGCGGAACCACTCTTTCCAGGCATTTTGTCATGTAAGAAGGGGTTCCGCAAGGCAGCGTAGTGAGTGTATTTTACTTTTCGCGATAGGCTTCAACGGAATGGTCGATACCATCCCCAACTCAGTCCGTTGATCACTCTGTGTGGATAATCATGTAATGTATGTTACTGGGGCTAAACTCCGTGGATGGAAGGGGGGGGGGGAGGGGGGGGGGGGGGGGGGGGGGGGGGGGGGGGGGGGGGGGGGGGGGGGGGGGGGGGGAGGGGGGGGGGGGGGGGGGGGGGGGGGGGGGGGGGGGGGGGGGGGGGGGGGGGGGGGGGGGTCATCTCAACCTTGACAGGACCAGGTCCTGGTGCAGTGCGCGTAGATTCAAATTCTCCATTTCCAAAACGAAAGTGATGCTTTTCCAAAGAAACCTCCGTCGAGGTGGACGAATACAGTCGTCTTTATTACACCTGTATGGCTCCCCCCACCCCATCCAAGTGGAGCCAACGGTGAGTTCTTGGGTTTGTTGTTTGATGATCGCCTTACATACCTTCCTCACATTAACCATCTTAAAACTAGTTGCTACCGATCACTCAACCTTTTAAGGCACCTCACCTATAAGACATGGGGTGCGGACAGAAAGAATGTACCTTTACATCATGCTCGTAGAGGCTAAATTGGATTATGGCTGTGCCATATATGGGCAAACCTTCCAATCGTATCTTCGCCTCCTTGACCCTATTCAAAACGAGGGTCTGCGCATTGCAACAGGTGCATTTCGGTCATCTCCTAAGGAGAGCCTGGAGGTGGAGACTGGGATGATACCATTGTCCCTGCGAAGAGGACAGCTTATGTGCTCTTTATTCCTTCGTGTTCAGTTCCCAGCTTCCTCAGCCTTTTCACCCTTAATAGAGAAGTTTCTCCACAAACCTGCATATTGGCCCTTTGCTGGGGTTGTGACTCGTATTTTTAATTTCCTTGACCTCCCTTTTCGATTGATTTTGCACTACAATTTCGACAACGCTCATGTGAAATGGATTTATGCTCCCCTACTGTCTGTTTCGGGATACAGACCTTTGCCAAGGCTGAGGCATATCCGCGACGTTGAGGATTCCTTTATGTTCATAAAGAGCTCCACATGCTCAACACTGTCTCAACTGCTGGCTCCAAGCGTGATGGGCGAGTGGGAGCATCGGCTGTCCTTCCCAGATCTCATCATTTCCCACTTCTGCTGACCTAACTACTCCATATTCTTCAGCTGAGCTGATAGCGCTAGTTTTGGCTGTGGCAGAATTAACCTACACCTTACCGTCATTTGTACATCTTATCGGCCTAGAGGCGCTGTTTGATGCTCACCTGTCAACAAGAAATTTTTGGTTTCATCCGTCGGAAAGTTCATCAGCTCTGTTCAATTGAATTGGAAGAAGCATTGCTTCTGTTGGGTCCCTTCCCATCATGCAGTGCTTCCGGGGGGGAGGCTTGATACAGAAGCCAAACATGCTTCCACCGGCTGGGTCACTTGCAGACGATACCTTCCACTGAATATACTGTTGGGACACCTCCATTTGACGGGTTTTTATAAGTTATCCGTCAGGGTTTCCTCTTCTGCTGGGAGACGTGTTGGGCGGAGGATTCTCGTGGCGCCAAGCTGCGGAATGTTCCTGTCCGTTTTGTTCTTCGTGTGGTCCTCAAACTATCGCCCATATATTTGTGGGTTGCGACGCAGTCTCAGCCATCCGACTCAAGTTCTTCCCTGACATATTTACCACTCCTTTCCGAAATCGTCTTGCTCATATTTCATCTGATTCCTCCCTTCCCCCCCATTTTCGAAATGACAAAATTTTTGCGTTCCTTAATGGGCTGAACATCCTTTATCTAATATAAACTTCTTTATACCGTTAATTTTTGTCGTTTTGTGTAGAGACTTTCCCTGTTGCTCGTTCTACCGACATGGTAAAGCCGCTCTTTTTGCGTGCACTGGTGGTCCCTGTATACCTAAAAAAAAAAAAATTATTATTAGGGAAGGTAGGATTCAAAATGTTGAAGTGTGGGTTACATTCTTATTTTTTTTTTTTTTTATCCAGGAGTTTCAGAACTTTCGCATCGACATGTTATAGGCTTAGCATTTAAAAATTGTTTTACTTTAACCTCATCCTTTTTTTTTCTGCTACTATTCGTCAATTCTCCCAAAGATTTCTGGACCCCTATATGTACCTTTCTTTATGTCATTACTCTTTAAGACCTTAAATTTCCTCCATAATGTACTCTTGCAAAAAAAATTCAGTTCTCAACCAGTTTGTCTATGTTGAAATATTTTTTATTTATTATATTTTAATTTTTCTTCCCATAAATATCTAGATCTGATTCAAAGGAATCTTACAATGGAAATTTTATTATTATTGTTATTATTATTATTGCAAGGAAGAGGAAGAAAGGAAGGAGGAAGCTGCTCAAATGGCTGGCTGGACCACTGAGCCTTCAATAAAGGAAGAGAACAATATACATGATCTAGAAGAACAGTTTTTCGAAAAGAAATTCGAATTCGTAAGTAAATGATGTTTATGACCTTGTTTGTTCACAAAGACCCTACTGCTGTAGTGCGACACGTTTTCCTTGTCACTTACGATATTTTTCAGTTACTTTTCTTGTCACTTCAATTGTTTCCTAAATATGATGTATTTAAAAATAAAAATGTTTTTAATATATGCGTGTGTGTGTGTGTGTAAATTTTTTATAATTTATTAATTAAAAATATATTTTTATGAGCATTTAATTTTAATATTCCCCCAAAATGCTTCTTGTGGAGTCTATTTGCAAAGCTCTCCGACTCTGATATATATTATCTCTCTCTTCATCTACCTTTTTTCTCCCCAAGACTG
>JABUQX010064858.1:20000-40000 GCA_015478945.1 Trachelipus rathkii
TATACCGCAAAATCTTCACTCCAAATTTTCATCATTAAAAAAAAAGCGTCCGACAATAAATCTCAAAAATCTGAAAGGAAAATTTATTAAATTTACGTGTCTTAATTTGACGTTTTGTAATAAAATTCAATATTTACCTCATACACTCAAATCTAATCATCTTTAAAGATCTGTTAAAATCTATAACTTTCACACCATAACTCGATTTTCTTAAATTTCACATACAATCTTAGAACTCTAAAAAGTACGATTTTCCTAAATTTCAACATTTGAAATTATTTAGTAACTCTTAAAATTGATTTAACGTATTTTCGCATGGAAAAAATAATGTGTTCAATTTGAAAGCTATTCAAAAAGCAAAAAGTTATTTATAATAGTTTAGTGTCTAAATTGACGTTCTTAATGAAATTTCCAAATTGTCTTAATATACCAATATATACTTAGTGTGAAAAACCTTGCTTTTTCAATAAAAAAGTTTAACTTCTTAAATTACGCCTTTTCTTAAATTTCCACATTACAAAGTTTAAATCCTAAAAGTTACGATTTTCCTAATTTCAAAATTTGAAATTATTGTTAAATCTTAAAATTAGTTTTTATCGTTATTTTCCTTGAAAAAATAATGTTTTCATAACAATCAAAAACAGAAAAGAAATTATTAAATTGTTTAGGTTCTTAAATGAAGTGGTTTTAGAAATTTCAATATTTTTTATTGAAGTTACATTAGATCTGAAAACCTGTTTTAATAAAAAATTAACTTCTATAAATTACGCTTTGCTTAAATTTTACATTACCAAATTTAAACCTCTTAAAAGTACGATTTTCCTAAAATTTCAACGTATTTGAAATAATTGAACTTCTGAATAATTAGTTTATACGTATTTTCACATTTGAAAAAAATAATGTTCTCATGAAAATGGCCCAAATTTCAATAAGCCCAGGGAAAAAGCGATATTTAATGTTTGATGTTCTTAAATTTTCGTTTCTTTAACATGAAATTTCAATATTGTTCTTATATACAATATTTCATTAGTGTGACAACCGTTTTAGAATAAAAAATTTAACTTCAAAATTTTCGCTTTCGTAAATTTCACATTAACAAATTAGACACCTTAAAAGCGACTATTTTCCAAATTTCAACATGAAATGATTTGTAATTTCTTTAAAAGTGAGTCTTTAACGGGTATCTTCAGCATGGAAAAATATAATTGTTCATTGAATATGCAATTCAATAAATCTAAAAGTAATTATTATAGTTTAGACCGTCTACAATTGACATTTTTTAATGAAAGTATTTTTAATATTGTTTTTATTATACCAAATATTCATTTTTTTGCAAACCTTTCAATAAAAATAAAGAATTCATTAGTTTACGATTTCGAAATTATCAATTTATAAATTAGAGCTCTTAAGAGCAAGATTCCCAAGTTTCCGCATTCTGAAATTATTTGGTAAATCTTTAAAATTGTTTTTAACGGTATTTCAGCATTTGAAAAATAATGTGTTCATTGATGCAATTCAAAAAGCATGAAAAAGAATTTATTATATTAGGCTGTCCTAAAATTGACGTTATTTTAATGAAATTTCAATTTGTTTTATATACTAAATATTTATTTAGTGTTGAAAACCTGTTTTATACAAAAATTTTATGTATGTATATATTACGCTTTTTCTTAAATTCACATTACAAATTTTAGAACTCTTAAAAGTTACGATTTTTCCTAAACAACATTGAAATTTATTTGTTAAATTTAAAATTATTTTAACGGTATATCAGCATTTGAAAAAAATTAAGTTTTCATTTTAAAGCATTCAAAAAGCAAAAGAGTGAATTTATTAATAGTTTAGTTGTCTTAAATTGTTATATAATAATTCAATATTTTTTTATATACCAAATATTACATTAGTTGTGAAAACCTTTTAATAAAAAATTTATTCTACTTTCTTTTCTCAAGCTTCACATTTTAAAATTTAAAACTCTAAAAAGTACGATTTCCTAAATTTCAACATTGAAATTATTTTTAAATCTTATAATTGAGTTTTTACGGTTATTAAAGCTAGTTAAAAATAAATTGTCACTGAAAATGCTCATTTCAAAAGCAGAAATATGAATTTCTTAATAGTTTTATGTGTCTTAAATTGACGTTTATAAATTTTCAATAGTTGTTTATATACCAAATATTGCATTAGTTGATGAAACCTGTTTAATAAAAAATTTTAACTTTAAATACGCTTTTCTTAAATTTTACATTACAAATTTTAAACTCTTAAAAAATACGATTTTCTAAATTTCATTTGAAATTATATTTGCTGGTAAATCTTAAAATTGATTTGTTTTATTTTTTCATCATTTAAATAAATAGGCTCATGAAAATGCATTTCAAAATAACAGAAAAAGAGAATTTTTTTCATAAATAGTTAGGTGTCTTAATAATTGTCGTTTTTTAAGAAATTCAATATTTTATATACCAATATACATAGTTGTGAAAACCTGTAATAAAATTTTAACTTCTAAAATTACGCTTTCTTAAATTTCTGAATAAAATATTTAGAATCTTAAAAGTACCATTTTTCCTAAATTTCAACATTTGAAATATTTTGTAAATCTTAAAATTGAGTTTAACGGTAATTTTCACATGTTAAAATAATGGTGCTTCATTGAATGCAATTACAAAAAGCAAAAAAGTGAATTTATTATTAGTTGTATGCTTAAATGATGTTTTTAATGAAATTTTTAAATTTTTTTAATACCAAATTTCATTAGTGTGAAAACTCTTTTTAATAAACAATATTTTAACCTTCTAAAATTACCTTTCTTCTTAAATTGTCACATTACAAATTTAGTACTCTTAAAAGTACATTTTTCCTAAATTTCAACATCTTAAATTATTTTTATCTTAAAATGGAGTTTTTAACGGTATTTCATCATTGAAAAAAATGAAACTGTTCGATTGAATCAATTCCAAAAAACCAGAAAAATTTATTATATTAGGTTCAAAATGCCGTTTTAGAATTCAATATGTTCCTATAGCAAATAATTTGTTTGCAGCCTCGGCCATAAAAGTTTGGTAAAATATCTCCGTAAACACTATTTATATCTTCTTCAACAGTCGGAAATGACGTTTTTTCCAAATTTCAAACATTTGAAATTATTTGGAAATTCTTAATTGAGTTTTTAAAGTATATTTTCTAGCATTGAAAAAATTAAGGTTCATTCGTAAATCAATTCAAATAAGTAGAAAAGAGACATTTAATTATGTTTTCAGTTCTAAATTGACGTTGTTAATGATAATTTCATATATTTTGTTCTTTATATACCAAATATTCATTAGTTGTGAAAACCTGTTTTAAATAAAATTTTAACTCTAACAATTACCTTTTGCTTAAATTTTCACCAATTTCAACATTTGAAATTATTTGGTAAATCTAACCATGTTTAGAATTTCACATTTGAAAAAATAAATAGCGTGTTCATTAAATTGCAATTTCAAAAAGCCGAAAAGCGAATTTATTAATATGTTTTAGATGTCTTAGATTGACGTTTTTAATGAAATTCGAATATTGTCTTTATATACAAATATTTCTATTAGTTTAAAACCTTTTTAATAAAATTTTTTTTTAAAATACGCGTTTCTTAGAATTTTCATCATTACAAATATTAACACTCTTAAAAATACGATTCCTATATTCAACACTTTGAAATTATTTGGTAAATTCTTAAAATTGATTTTTAACGTATTTTCAGCATTGAAAAAATAATGGGAAATAAGATCACTTTACGGCCGATTAAAGGGATTAAAAAATTTATGAAAATTTAATTTTAGGGAAGTTCCTAAATTTTCCCGTTTTTAATAAATTTCAATATTTGTTTTTATATACCAAATATTACATTAGTTGTGAAAACCTGTTTTAATAAAAAATTTAACTTCTAAAATTACGTTTTTTCTTAAATCTTCACATAAAAATTTAGAACCAATATTATCACTTTATTTTCCAAAATTATCCTAATTTATAGCCTTTCTTCGACTAATTTTACAGAATTTCAGCATTGAAAAATTAACGTTTCATGAAATGCAATTGAAAAAAAACATTGTGAATTTTTTTTTATTTCTTTTATTTTTTTTCTTTTTTTTCTATCTTTTTTTTTTAATTAATATTTAATATTTTTTTTTTTTTTTTTTTCTTTTTTTTTTCTTTTTTTTTTTTCTTATTTTCTTATTTTTATTTTTTTTTTTTTTTAATTTTTTAATTTCTTTTGTTTTTTTTTTACTTTATTAATATTTTTTGTCTTAAAATGACGATTTTTAATGAAATTTCAATATCTGTTCTTATATACCAAATTTTAGTTGTGAAAACATGTTTAATAAAAAATTTTAACTTCAAAATACGTTTTTCTTAAATTTGCATTACAAATTATAAATCTTAAATCAGTTACTATTTCAAAATCTTCAACATTACAAGATCTTGGAAATCTTAAAATTGAGTTTTAACGTATTTTCAGCATTTGAAAAAATAAGTTTCATTGAAATCACAATTTCAAAAAGAGAGAAATCGAACTTAAAACAGTTTTAGTGTCTTAAAAGGACTTTTTTAATGAAATTTATATTGTTTATATACCAAATATTCATCTATTGTGAAAATCTCTTTTAATACAAAAAATTAACTTCTAAATTACGGTTTTTCTAAATTTTGACATTACAAAATTAAAATTGAAAAGTACTTTTCTAAATAAATTAAATTATTTGAAATACCCATAATTATTAAACGGTATTTTCAGCTTGTGAAAAAATAATGTGTTTAGTTGAAATCTCAATTTCAAAGATAGAAAAGAGTTGCTATTATGTTTAGGTGTCTTAAATTGACCGTTTTTATGGGTAAAAAAAAATTTTTTCCAATATTGTTTATTTTAAATCTTTTCTTAAGTTTTGAAAACCTGTTTAATAAAAATATTTAACTCAAAATTACCTTTTGCTTAAATTTTCACAATTTCAACATTTGAAATATTTTGTAATTCTTACAAATGAGTTTTTTACGGTATTTTCTTCAGCATTTGAAAAAATATATGTGTTTCATTGAAATTCAATTTCAAAAAAGCAGAAAAGCAATTATTTTTATGTTTTAGGTGTCCTAAATTTACGTTTTTTAATGAAATTTCAATATTTTTTATATACCAAACATTTCATTAGTTGTGAAACCTGTTTAAAATTTAACTTCTTAAAATTACGCGTTTTCTAAATTTTTACATTCAGAATTTTAGAAACTCTTAAAAATAACGATTTTTCCTAAATTCAACATTTAAATTATATTGTAAATCTTAAAATTGAGTTCTTTACGGATTTTAATCCAGAAAAAATGACATGTGTTCTTTGAATTCAATTTCAAAAAGCAGAAATGAATTTATTAATAGTTTAGATTCATAAATTTCGTTTTAATGAAATTTTCAATATCTTGTTTTACTTATACCAAATATTTACATCAGTATTGTGAAATAACCTGTTTAATAAAAAAATTAACTTCAAAAATTACCTTTCTTAAATTTTCACAACAAAAATAAAACTCTTAAAGTACGATTTTCCTAAATTTCAACGATTTGGTAAATCTTAAATCCATTAAAATTTGAGTTTTTAACGATTTTCAGCATTTGAAAAATAATGTTTCATTGAAATGCAATTTCAAAAAGCAGGAAAAAGCGAATTATTATATTTTAGGTGTCTAATAATTGATGTTTCTTAAAGAAATGTAATATTTGTTTTATATACCAAATATCATTAGATTTGAAAACCGTTTAATAAAAAATTTACACTCTCAAAATTACATTTTCTTATATTTTCACATTACAAATTTAGAACTCTACAAAGTACATTTTTCCTAAATTTATAACATTTGACAAATATTTATATGTTTGTAAATTTAGTTTTTACAGTATTTTCAGATTAAAATAAATGTGTTTCATTAAGCAATTTCAAAAGAGAAAGAGAATTATTAATGTTTTAGCTGTCTTAAATGACGTCGTTAATAAATTCGACATATTTGTTCTTCTATAACCAAAATATTACTTAGTTGTAAACCTTTTTAAATAAAATATTTTAACTTCTAAATTACGCTTTTCTTAAATTTTTCACAATTTCCATCATTTGAAATTATTGGTAAACTTAAAATGAGTTTTAACTATTTTCAGCCATGAAAAACAATAATGTGTTTCATTGAAATTGCATTCAAAAACAGAAAAAATTATAATCTTATGCTTAAATTGACTTTTTAATAAATTTCAAAATTTTTTTATTATCAAATATTTCATTAGTTGTGAAAATCCTTTTAATAAAAAATTTTAAAATAAAATAGCTTCTTCTAAATTGGACTAAATTTAAAACTCTTAAAAATACGATTTGTCCTAAATTTCAACATTTGATAATATTTGTAAATCTAAAATTGATTTTTAACGGTATGTTCAGCATTAAAAAAATGAATGGTTCATTGAAATGCATTCAAAACACGAAAGAGAATTATAATAGTTTTAGATCATAAATGTCTTTTTTTAATAAATTTCAATATTGTTTTAATACCAAATACTTACATAGTTGTGTAAAACCTTTTAATAAACAGAATTTAACTTCTAAAAATTACGCTTTTTTCTATTTTTCACATTACAAATTTAAACTCTTAAAAAGTACGATTATTCCTAAATTTCAAACATTTGAAATTATTTTGGTAAATCTTAAAATGGATTTTTAAACGTATTTTAGCATTGTGAATATAATGGTTTCATTAAACCGCCGAATTTCAAAAAAGCAGAAAAGCGAATTATTTAATAGTTTTAGGTCTTAAATTAGTTTTTAATAATTTAATATTGTTTTTATATACCAATATTCATATAGTGTGAAACCTGTTTAAGATAAAAAATTTACTTCAATAATACGCTTTCTTCTAAAATTTTCACATTACAAATATAACTCTTAAAAGTACGATTTTTCCTAAATTCAACATTTGAAATTATTTGAAAATCTTTAAAAGTTTACAAAACGGTATTTCAGCATTTGAAAAATAACGTTTCATTGAAATACATATCAAAAATACAGAAGAGAATTATTAATATTTAGGTCTTAAATTGACGTTTTAAAAAGATAAATTTCAAAATATTTTTTTTATATACCAAATATTTCATTAGTTGATGAAAAACCTTTTTAATGAAAAAAATTTAGACTTCTTAAAATTCACGCTTTTTCTTGAATTCACACAATTCTAGAACTTTTAATAAGTACGATTTCTCCTAAATTTCACATTAATATTTTTAATTTTAAATTAAGTTTTTAACGGTATTTCACATTTGAAAAAAATGTTTTTCATTGAATATGCAATTTCAAAAAGTAGAAATGCGTAATTTTATTAATAGTTTTAGTGTCTTAAATTGCTTTTTAATGAAATTTCAATTATTGTTTTAATACCCAAATATTTCATAGGTGAAAACCTTGTCTTGAATAAAAAATTTTTCTTCTAACAAGATTACGCTTTTCTTATAAATTTTTCACATTACAGAATTTAACACTCTTTAAAGATACGATTTTCCTTAAATTCAACATTGAAAAATTTGTAAATCTTAAAATTGAGTTTTTTAACTGTATTTCAGCATTTGAAAAAAAATAATGTGTTTCATGAAAATGCAATTTCAAAAAACAGCAGAATACCATTATTATTAGTTCAGGTGTCTATTGGCGTTTTTTAAGAAATTTCTAATATTGTTTTATATACCAAAATATTCATTAGTGTAAAACCTGTTAATTAAATACACAAATTTAACTTCTAATATAGTTACCGCTTTCTTAAATTCACATTACACAAATTAGAACTCTTAAAAGTACGATTTTCCTAAAATTCAACCATTAGAAAATTGTAAATCTTATAAATTGAGTTTAACTGAATTTTCAGCATTTAAAAAAATAATGTGTTTCATGAAATGCAATTCAAAAAGCAGAAAATAATTTATTACTAGGGATTGGATTCTTATATTCATGTTTTTAATGAAATTTCAATATATTTTTTTATATACCAAATAATGTATTTTTGGAAAAACCTGTTTTAATAAAAAAATATAATCTTCTATAAATAACGCTTTTTTCTTGAATTCACAGTTACAAATTAGACTCGTTAATAAGTACGATTTTCCTAATTTCAACATTTGAAAATATTTGTAAATCTTAAAATTGAGATTTTAACGGTATTTTTAGCATTAAAAAGTTTCATTGAAATGCATTTCAAAAAGCAGAAACCGAATTTATATAAAGTTTTATAAACTTTAAATTGACTTTTTTAATAAATTTCAATATTTATTTATATACTACAAATATTTCATTAGTTGTGAAAACCTGTTTAATAAAAATTTTAACTGCAAAAATGACGCCTATTTTTAAATTCACTTTCCAAATAGCAAGCGCTCGTAAGCAGTACGATTTTCCTAAAAACTCAACATGATAAAATTATTGGTAAATCTAAAAGCTTGAGTTTACGTATTATTCAGCATTATTATAAAGTGTTTCATTTAAATGCAATTCAAAAAAGCAGAATAGATGTAATTTATAATTAGTTTTAGTGGTGTTCTCAGGTGGATAATTTTAAGGATATGTTAATGTAAGAAGATTTGATAAATGAGAAATGGATGTATTAGGGAGTTTTGAGGTGTGACGAAAGAAGTACCCTTTGCGTCTGAGAAAATCTTAACACTGCCCTGAGTGTTTAGACCTAAAGAAGACATGAATTCGAATATAAATATAACATTGAGTATTCAAGAAACTTATTTCAAAACAAACATCGTAGGCATGCATTTTGAAAAAATTAAAATTTAATGTTTTTGAAATAGTTGGTGTTCCTTTAGGTATTTTTTTGTGCTGAATTCACAAATAATACTCAACAGTTTGAATCACGTCAGGATTTTGTAAACTGCAAATTGTAAGAACATTTTCAAACGTTATCGGTTTACCCGCAAAGATGAAAATATTATGTAATGTAAATGAAACATATAATACCGCATAGCACCACACTAGTTGCCAAGAGCATATAAAAATGATAGCAAATATAGATATATCACATATACTCGAATTGATTTTTGGTAGAAATAATATTCTTACTTAATTTGACTGAAATTTTGTGTTGTGGTGTTGCGTTTACTAGTACCATCTCTAGATTTTGCGAGTTTTTAACATCCAGCAGTAGTCGGCCATCATGCTTGCATTCCATCTTCATTGGTACCTATAATCCATCGTTTTTATATCTTCATGAAACCTTTCTAATATAATATATTATATATATATATATAATATATATATATATATATATATATATATATATATAGTATATAGTATATATATATTAATATATATATATATTATTATATAGTTATATATATTGAGGCTGCTGTAATAGGCAGAACTTCTTTGTAGGGATGTTAAACACAGAAGACAGTTGAGTATATAATTGCTGTTTTCTTACAATAAGCAGCCTGAAGCTCGAACCCCAGATATCCTGGGTAAAAGAAAAATATAGCAATAAATAATACGAAAAAACAATATATAATAATATATAAATAATGATAATGACAAATAAATAAAATAAAAGTAAATTTGAATATAAACAAGTAGGGCCTACATTGGCCTACTTGATTTGTAAAAATATATACAATAGTAAAATTTAGAAAATCGGCCGTAGGTCCCTTACTAGGAAACCCTTAAGGAGGAATTTAGGCTTTGGTTTATGTCTAACCCAAAGCTTTCTACCATGAATAAACTAACTAAGAACAGATGGTAAAAAATATAATGAAATTGCTATAAGTCACTTTACACCTGGGGGCTCCTAATAGGGCCTACATCGGCCTACTTAATTATTTTAATTTATACATAATATATCAAATATTTTTGGATCACTGCACTCACCGCATAAAATTGTATAAAAAGTTTTATCATAAAAATGATAAATTCAGCGTCTAAATAACATAAATTGTAAAAAATAGAAGAGCCAATATCGTCGGCGTGCGTTACAGAAGCTGTTGCTATGCATCATAATTAAACAAAAGAATGTCGAAAACCGCACTCTTCGTTCGTTTGAAATTACTCTGCAATACTGTAAATTACCGTGCAAATACCGGCCATTCGATTACTTTCACAGTAGCGTACGGCTATATACCCCCTTGCAGTGCCAAAGGCACGATAACTTAATCGAGGTAGCGCGCTGGCCATCGTATATGCCTACCTCTGCTCGATAGTCTAGTAGGAGCTTGGGATGGAGTCTGGACAGGATTCCCAGATTGAGAGCGGGTGATCGGGCGAGTCGGAACGTCTGCATGTGTCGTAAGAGTAGCCCGAGGTGGAGCTTGAGGTAAAGAATCCTGAGCCGGAGTGGAGGGAGGCAAGGTTGACGATGACCGTGCGGGTGGAGTCTGTGCCGGTCGTATTGGTGCTGTTGGCTGAGGAGAAGGAAGGGGAGGAGGAGGAGGATAAGGAAAAGGATCAGGAAAAGGGAGAGGAGGAGGAGGAGGAGAAGGAGGAGGAAGAGATGCAGGAGGAGAAATAGGAACGTTAAAAGAACGAGTTGAAGGAGGAGAAATTGAAACAAAAGGTAAAGCGTCAGGATCGAGAACAGGAAGAGGATTCGCCTCGAAGAAAGCAGGCTTAAGGCGGTCGATCGAAACGACTTCTGTACGTGTGGGACGCTGTATCGTGAAAAATTTCTCCTTCCTAAGTATCACTGGAAAAGGTCCATCGTACTTAGGTTGGAGAGCGGTGCGGTGGGAGTCATGTCGAACGAAGACATGAGTGCAGGAAGAAAGGTCCTTAGGGATATAGGAATGCACCTTGTGTGGACGAGAAGGAGTTGGTCTCCACGACGAAGCACAGCGCCTCAAGCGGGTAGATAAGCAAGCGGGTCGGCTGTAGAAGGAGGAGAAGACTGTGAAAAGAAGTCACCTGGAAGACGAAGAGGAGAACCATACACTAAATCAGCAGCCGAACAGTGCAGATCCTCTTTAACTGCGGAGCGAATGCCAAGCATTACGAAAGGGAGAGCGTCAGTCCAATTTTCCGGATTGGGCTGAGCTAGAAGAGAAGCCTTTAGCTGACGGTGGAAACGTTCAACAATTCCGTTCGATTTTGGATTGAAAGAAGTCGTGCGAATCTTCTCTGAACCAAGAAGATTCATCAAATCTCTCATAAGAAGGATTCAAAAGGTCTACCTTGGTCCGTTGTGACAGAAAGCGGCACACCAAAGCGCGAAATCCAATGAGCCAAGAAAGCTTTAGCTATGGATTCCGCGTTGGCGACAGAGAGAGGGATAGCCTCGGTCCAACGTGTGAACCGATCTATACACGTAAGAATGTATTTCTTACCGCGGGAGGGAGGCAGAGGTCCAACGATGTCGATGTGGACACGTTCAAATCGAGCACCAGGGGGTAGGAAAGTGCCTAGCGGGGACTTGGTGTGACGGTGGACCTTAGAACGCTGGCAGGGAAGACAAGTGCGACACCAAGTTGCTACGTCGGCATTCAGATCAGGCCACACAAATCGGGCGCAAACCAAAGTTTGCGTGAAGCCCTCATGCCAGGGTGGGAAAAGCGAGTGAAGATTGAGAAAGACAGCCTTACGGAACGATGCAGGTACGAAAGGACGAGGAGATCCCTGAGAGACATCGCACAGAAGTCTCTTCTCTATCCCAGGGAGTTGGAGCCACTCCAGCTTGAGAGAAGAGTCTTGTGGAAGTGCAGGATCTTCGGTAGTCTGGCACGTTGCCATAGCGTCGTAGTCGATGTTGGGTAAGGCTAAAATCGCGTCGATTTCAATGCGGGAGAGAACGTCAGCAGTGAAATTGTCGACACCTGAAATATGTCTGACATCTTGAATGACATTTCAAAAGTGGTGAACTGTGGAACATACTCAAGGGGTTGGGGGGGGGGGGACGAGCTTCTGCGAGGAGAGTTGCGCGTTCGTTTCTGGAGACCATAGCGAAGGTAAGTGGTTTGTGATCAGTGAGTATGTGGAACTCACGACCCTCCAGAAAGTAGCGGAAATGACGGACGGCGAGATACATCGCAAGTAACTCCCTCCCAAAAGCACTGTAGCGAGTCTCAGGAGGTTGCAACTTGCGAGAGAAAAAGGCGAGAGGAGACCACACTCCGTTCAGGTGCTGCTGGAGAACACCTCCGACAGCAAAATCGGAGGCATCTACCTGAACTCTGGTCGGAGCTGAGTCCTGAGGGTGGACTAAGAGTGTGGCAGAAGCGAGTGCTTCTTTGGAAGCTTCAAAAGCAGCCGTAGCTTCATCAGACCAGTCCACTTTTGTAGAACTGCCTCGGTGCTTGGGGCGGATGAGAGCGGTGAGGGGTCGAAGAATATCAGCGCCCGATTTGAGAAAACGATGATAGAAGTTAAGCATGCCGAGGTACTGACGAAGCTGCTTCTGAGAGACAGGCCTAGGGAAGGTGCGAATGGCCTCGACGCGCTCTGCAAGAGGACAAATGCCATCCGCTGAAACAGTGTGTCCCAAAAAGGTAAGAGAAGGGACACCAAAAACACACTTTGCCGGGTTGAGACGCATGCCACATTCGTCCAACCTGGCAAAAACTGCACGTAGATGTTGCTCATGCTCGGCAGGAGAAGAGGAAGCTATGAGGAGGTCATCCAGATAAGCAAAGGCGAAGGGGAGACCTCTAAGAACGTCATCGATGAAGCGTTGAAAAGTCTGAGCTGCACCCCTCAAACCGAAAGGCATGCGTGTGTACTCAAAGAGGCCAAAAGGAGTGATGATGGCCGTCTTCGGTATGTCCTCTACTGCTACTGGGATTTGGTGGTAAGCTCTTATAAGATCCAGTTTTGAAAAGATGCTCTTACCTGCCAGATTCGAGGTGAAAGACTGGATGTGCGGGACCGGGTAGCGGTCTGGTATCGTACAAGCGTTCAGAGCCCTAAAATCTCCCACAGGCCTCCAATCAGAAGCACCTTTAGGCACCATGTGGAGGGGGGAGGACCAAGAACTTTTGGAAGGGCGGACGATACCAAGTTCGAGCATGTGCTCGAACTCCGCTTTGGCTGCCTTGAGCTTGTCAGGAGGCAGACGCCGAGCACGAGCGAAAGTGGGAGAGCCAGTAGTCTCTATATGATGGCGCACAGAATGTTGAACAGGAGAAGAAGAAGAACAGGGGTTCAACAGCGCCGGAAAATCCTTCTGCAGGATGGTGAAGAAGGGGGAGGTACCAGAAGAAGGAGCAACAGCAGAGATGCCTTTAAGAGCAGAAGAAACTACGGTACCTGCAGAAGACAGAGACGTACAACCGTCAACCAATCTCCTGTTTCTTAGATCGACCATAAGGTCGAAATGAGACAAGAAATCAGCTCCCAAAATGGGTTGGGTAACGTCAGCGACCACAAATACCCAGGGGAATTGACGGCGAAGAGAGAGGTCTAAGGTGCACAGGCGCTCACCATAGACGGGGATGGTACTACCATTTGCAGCGTAAAGAACCCGGTCAGGAAGAGGAACAGCGGACTTCTGGGTAGCATCTCGAGGTAGCAAAGAATACGAGGCTCCGGTATCGATAAGATAGAAGAGGTTTGTAGACCTGTCGAAAAGGCGCAGGACATCCTGAGACGAGGAAGGCGGAGAGGAAGAACAAACGGAGGGGTGGCCAGCTGTATCCACCGCCTTTATGAACCGCTGGCTAGAGGGTTTCCCGAAAAAGTGCAGGGTTGGTTGCACCTTTTCGCTTTCAGGCCAAACCGGTAGTGATAAAAACAATACCCATTTGGATATTGCTGAGGGCCTGGGGTGGGAGAACGGTCGGAGAAGCGACGACCTGAAGAGGAGCGGTTGCGGGATCGAGAGTCCCTTTGAGACCGTAGCATGGCGGAGATGGACATCAGCTCCGCTTTCATGTCTGCCATGCCATGTTCCAAAGTAGAAAGACGAGCCTCTATACCCGAAAATCGGGATGAACAGGGGTCGTGAGAGGCGCTGGAGATGGACCAGGGGTACGAGGGATGGGGCTGGTACACCGGGTAAGAAGAAGAAGCAGCGGAAGAAGGAACCGAAGAAACCGCAGGTGTGGGGGAAGAAAAAGTATAAGGAGAAGAAAGCGAAGAAGACAGGGGAGGCAAAGAGGTAGAAGGAAGAGGAAATGCCTGAGCTGCAGGAGAAGAGGAGACAGTCACAGGGGCAGAAATAGCAGAAATAGCGGGGGCATTGGAGTTGAAACGGCGCAGGAGACCATCTGCCCTCTCTGCTACCTCCTGAAGAGAAAGCTTCGGGTCCATAGACGCCAGAAAATATTGGACGTCATGAGGCAGTTTTTGTACAAAAAGAGTGCGAATGAAACCTGATTCCTGGAGGGTGGGAGGACCACTTAATAAGGACAACATCTGCACCAGGAGGTCGGAAGGTTTTTGATCTCCCAGCGCGGTGTGGCGGAGCAAACTCCTCATACTTTGCTTCCGGAGTAGGAGCCATACGAGAGACCAAAAGATCTCGAAGAGCAGTGTAGGGAGTGTCAGAGGAAGATAAGGTAGGAATGGAGTCTCTGATACGGAGCGAGACATCTTCGGGCAAGAAAGACAAGACAATACCGTATCTTGTCTGTTCATCGCCGACGGTGCGCAAAATACCGTCAACGATAGAGAACCATAGCTCAGGGTGGTGTGAATAGAAGGGGGGAAGACGAACATGCGTGGGAGTAGGGGAAGGAGTAGAATCCGTCTCAACCATGACGAGTGCAGGAGAATGAAGCAAGAGAAAAGAAATTGTGAAGAGAGGAGAAGGTAAGAATTAGGAGAGGGAAGAAGGAAGGAAGAAAGCAAAGCCACAGCACAAATACAAAAAAGTTAACTTATTATAAATATGGTAAAAAACTCAATAACTTTTTTGTTTCTGGTTTGAAAACTATTGTTTCCTGATTGAAAATTTTTCTGTTCCCGGTGATATAATAAGTCTATTTCCGTCTTGAAAATAAAAAATAAAAACTGCTGTTTCCGGTGTATATTACATACAATACCCCCAATTCGGGGGAAGGGTTTGTTTCCGTGTATGTTACGCACAATACCCCCAATTCGGGGGAAGGGTTTGTTTCCGTGTATGTTACGCACAATACCCCCAATCTGGGGATAAGGGGAAGATTACATACAGATATATATATAAAAAGAAAAACAAAAAGAATATAAAAATAATAATAATAAAATAATAATAATAATATAATTATAATAATAATATAATAATAATAATAATTAAATAATAAATAATAATAATAATAAATCATAAATAATAATAATAACTTTCCTTTAACAGTAGGAAAATATTTAAAATGCAGATTCCGAGGTTCTACCAGGCACAAAAAGCTGGTGCTGCAGATTCAGAAGAGGCTGGGTTGTTGGGGGGCCTACTACTACAGGTAGGCTCTGCTTCAAAATCCAGGGTGTCACCAATGAAGTGCTGCTGTAATAGGCAGAACTTCTTTGTAGGGATGTTAAACACAGAAGACAGTTGAGTATATAATTGCTGTTTTCTTACAATAAGCAGCCTGAAGCTCGAACCCCAGATATCCTGGGTAAAAGAAAAATATAGCAATAAATAATACGAAAAACAATATATAATAATATATAAATAATGATAATGACAAATAAATAAAAATAAAAGTAAATTTGAATATAAACAAGTAGGGCCTACATCGGCCTACTTGCATTTGTAAAAGTATATACAATAGTAAAATTTAGAAAATCGGCCGTAGGTCCCTTACTAGGAAACCCTTAAGGAAAAATTAGGCTTTGGTTTATGCCTAACCCAAAGCTTTCTACCATGAATAAACTAACTAAGAACAGATGGTAAAAAATAAATATAATGAAATTTCTATAAGTCACTTTACACTGGGGGTCCTAATAGGGCCTACATCGGCCTACTTAATTATTTTAATTTATACATAATATATCAAATATTTTTGGATCACTGCACTCACCGCATAAAATTGTATAAAAAGTTTTATCATAAAAATGATAAATTCAGCGTCTAAATAACATAAATTGTAAAAAATAGAAGAGCCAATATCGTCGGCGTGCGTTACAGAAGCTGTTGCTATGCATCATAATTAAACAAAAGAATGTCGAAAACCGCACTCTTCGTTCGTTTGAAATTACTCTGCAATACTGTAAATTACCGTGCAAATACCGGCCATTCGATTACTTTCACAGTAGCGTACGGCTATAATATATATATATATATATATATTATATATGTAAGTGGGGGGAGCCCGCCTATATATATATATATATATATAATATAATATATATAGTATATTATATATATATTGACACACTATATATATAGAAATATTATTGATCTGTGTATGGTAAATATAGGGTAAGGTGGGGCAGCCCGCCCAGGAACTTTTCGAAAGTGAATTAAAAGACTTGTACTGTGTCAATTTTTAATTTTTCAATGCCATATGGTTATACACCTAAAGCTTTATATTCCCACAAAAGTATGCTCTTCTCCTATCACATGTTTTCGAGTAAAATCGATTTTATTTTATTTTTCAAAAAAGGCACTTTGCCCCTACCCTGAGGTAAAGTGCCCACATAGAAGGGGCAGTGCGCCTACCCATGGGCGCTTTGTATATTATATATAATTGTATATTATAATATTGTATTATTATACAAATATTTACTAACTCGGCACAGCACCGGCTCCAGCACCGGTGCTGGCTCCGACTCCGGCTTTGAATCCTACTTACTCCTTCCTCCTCTATGCAATCTCCAAATTTCACCATTCTATGGGCATTTCCTATATTTGAGGCCGGCACCCCCTTTCGGTTGTGCACGGCCACGAAACCTCGTCACCGTCCGGTTACGTCATAGGAAAGTGGTATGCTAAATGTGAGGGGGATACGAATGTCTCTAACGACTCCCTAATTTTAACAAATATTTAACTAACTCAAACACCGCTCCGGCCTAAGCACTCGTGCCGGATTTCAAATCCGAATCCGGATCCAACTCCTCCTTACTCATACCTCATCTATGCAAGCTCCAAATTTCAACCTTCTACGAACATTTCCTATTTTTAGGGGCCGGCACCCCCTCCGGGGGGTGCACAGCCACGTAACCTCTTCTACGACGAGGTTATGTCATAGGAAAGGAGTATACCAAATTTGAGGGGGGCACGCATGTCTCTTAACACTCTTAATTCAACATTTACTACCCAGCACCGCTCCGGCTCCAGCTCCGGTGGCGTATCACGATTCCTCCTTACTCATACCTCAATCTATGGCAAGCTCACAAATTTCAACCTTCTATGAACATTTCCTATTTTTAGGGGCCGGCACCTCCTCCGGGGGTGCACGGCCACGTAACCTCGTCTACGACGAGGTTACGTCATAGGAAAGGGGTATACCAAATTTGAGGGGGATACTATGTCTTTATCACTCCCAAATGGGGGTGTCCGAGGACTTTTTGGACAGAGTTGGTCGCTCATTTGGCTACTTATAATTATATTATAATATACAGTAATAATAATAATATTAATAATAATTTGAAAGTAAATAATTACAACCTATTATGATCGGTTGTAGTGAAAAGGTGTTAAATTGTATTGGTGGGGCAAAGCGCCCATATAGGCGAGTTGCCCCATGATTAGATAGGCACTTTACCTCATTCCTCTTTTTTATGCATAACTTAAATATTTACAAAATATGGTTATAATCATTATCGAATTTTTTCAATAAAAATACTTGAAAATAGTCAAGTTTTTGTATGTGACATTTAAAAAAATGAAAGAAAAGAAAACACGCCGTATAAAACTAATGTATTACGGTTATAAAAAGTACTTCTAGGGAAGAAAATAAAAAAAAATAAAAAATAACATTGAAACATACCTCTCAACTCAACATCAATACAAACACTGAGGTATCCCTTAAAGGCGTATGCAGTGGTGCCAACCATTCCACGATTCTAGTTTTAATTTATCTAAGAAAAGTGGCATGGGCACTTTACTCGCATGGGCGTGCGCCCCACCTTACCCATATATATATATATAATATATATAATATATAATATTTATATATATATATATATATAAATATTATATATATATATATATTATATATATATATATATATATATATATATATATATATATATATATATTTTATATATATATTATATATATATATAATATATACAGGGATGGCACGGAAAAAATCAATTGATTTTTTCTAACTGATTTTTTCCCCTTTTTTTTTTGCGCAGACCAAAAAATCAATGATTTTTTGCTTTTTTTGATTTTTTTTATTTTTTATATATATCATTTTTATTTTTTTTTGGATATTTAAGTGATTTAATTTCAATAGAAATAAAAAATTAGAATAATAATATCATAGCAAGGCTTCTCTGTTTCAAATTTCTACAATTTAAAAAATGTCAATAGAACATCATGTTTCAAACATTTTTCTTTGTTACTCATGTAATATTTATCAATATTAAAATAACACTCTTTAGTGTTGCGATTTCATTGTGTCATAGACTATAAGCCCTATTTTAAGATTTTGAACTCAGATATAGGGCCTAGGGTTAAAATAATACTTAATCGAACCTAAAAAAAACTTTTTTGTTTGACAAATTATATTTCGCGTTACGCGTCACGATTCCCAAAAAATCCAAAAATTCCAAAAATCAAAAATTGATTTTTTTCTCAAAAAATCAAAAAAAATCCCAACCCTAATAACAGGGATGGCACGGAAAAAATCAATTGATTTTTTCAACTGATTTTTTCACTTGATTTTTTTGCTCCAAAAATCATGATTTTTTTTGCTTTTTTTTGATTTTTTTGTTTATATATATATATATATATATATATATATATATATATATATATAAATATATATATATATAATTTATATATATATTTTTTTTTTTTTTGGATATTTAAGTGATTTAATTTGAATAGAAATAAAAAATTATAATAATAATATCATAGCAAGGCTACTCTGTTTCAAATTTCTACATTATAAAAATGTCAACAAAAGATCATGATTTCAAACATGTTTCTTTTATTTCTGATCGTAATATATTATCATTATTACAAATAACACTCTTTAGTGTTGTTGTTTCATTGTGTCATAGACTATAAGCCCTATTTTAAGATTTTGAACTCAGATATAGGGCCTAGGGTTAAAAATAATACTTAATCGAACTTAAAAAAAAAGTTTGTTTACAAATATTTTCATCAGTTACGTTTTCATGAATGTCTCAAAAAATCAAAAAAATCCAAAAATCAAAATTGATTTTTTTCTCAAAAAATCCAAAAAATCCCCAACCCTGGTTTTCAATCAGGGATGGCACGGAAAAAATCAATTGATTTTTTCAACTGATTTTTTCACTTGATTTTTTGCTCCAAAAAATCATGATTTTTTTTGCTTTTTTTGATTTTTTGCTTTTTTTTTATATATTTTTTAATTTTTTTGGATATTTAGTGATTTAATTTCAATAGAAATAAAAAATTAGAAAATAATATATCATAGCAAGGCTACTCTGTTTCAAATTTCTACACTATAAAAATGTCAACAAAAGATCATGTTTCAAACATGTTTCTTTTATTTCTGATGCAATATATTATCATTATTACAAATAACACTCTTTAGTGTTGCTGTTTCATTGTGTCATAGACTATAAGCCCTATTTTAAGATTTTGAACTCAGATATAGGGCCTAGGGTTAAAAATAATACTTAATCGAACTTAAAAAAAAAGTTTGTTTACAAATTATATTTCGCGTGACGTCACGATTCTCAAAAAATCCAAAAAATCAAAAATTGATTTTTTTCTCAAAAAATCCAAAAAATCCCCAACCCTGGTTTTCATGGCTTTCCATGCCATGCCTCTAATTCGTATGTTGTCATTGTAGCTTCAAAATTAGGATCACATATCAACTTTTTAATTTGAAGTCCAACAAATATTCCGTCTTTAACTTTGGCAATAATAGAAGAAAATTTGTTAAC
>JABUQX010064858.1:47500-54091 GCA_015478945.1 Trachelipus rathkii
ATATATATATATATAGCAATAACAATAATATAATATTACCTATCTTAACTTATATATATATATACTAATATATACCTGTATATATATATGTAATATATATATATATATATATAACTAAAATATATATAATATATCTATATATATATCCCATATCTCCATATGTATTATATATATATTATATATATTATATATATATATATATACTATATATATATAATATATAATATCGTCAAAACTAACTATATCTTAACATATATATATATATATATATATATATATATATATATATATACTTATATATACTTATATATATCATAACCTTTACTTAATATATATATATATATAACATATATATATATATTAAAAAGAGACATAAAAACTAGAAACATTTATATGGATAATTAAATGAGTTAAGAAACATTTAAGAGAATAAGTTTTGTTAAGGCAATGGGAGAGTAATCCATAATATCTGTGGTGGGAGAAAATTCGCAATATAGAGAGGCAGTTTGCCCAGGTGTTATTAAAAAGTAATTTCCTTAGGTTCAACGCAAATTTATCATCTACTGTTTGAATAAAATAATCATAATTGTCAAACACAAATTTTTTGTGTACACTCATCATAGCCAGTCCGTTTAACTTGCCTGATTCTCACCAGTTGGCCTGTCGTCTTTCCATGGTACTTTGCAGCCAAGTCTTGATCCTTCGGAGAGTACTGAAAAAGTGTTCTACTGTACTGGTGGTGCACTTGTTTAGACGGAAGTAAGTATCTGCATCAAGCCTTTTTCAGTCTCGACCTGGCAGCAAGAGAGAAGGGTTCAGTCCTCACTTTAAGACTTGGGAACAACAAGATCTTTTTAGTTCTTCACAACTCAGTTTCTTGTCCTCCCAAATTTTGTACCAAAGTTCTAGCTTTTCTTCTATGCCTTCTAAGTGATAAAAACTTTAAAAACTATAAAATGAAACTGTCTTTTCCTTTAACTCATCGATTGTTATAGGTAGCATTAGGAAAGAGTGTGAAATATGTCAATGCATCGTAACAGATTCTACATTTTCAGTGAGAAACCGTAATTCCAAGAGAAGGAAGTTGCTAAAATCCAGATACGGAGTTATTAAGGGATCTTCTCCAGAACTCCGTGGGATTTGTTGCTGGATGGTTTCTGCGGTGCTGCTGCCTACCAAAATCCGTGGTATATTCAGATAAAGTCCCAGTTGCTCGGCGATTTGATTAGCTTCTTTGCACTTCATCTGCTTCTTAGTTACTTTTCTTCACATCTCCAGTGACTCCATTTCTAATATGTTAGATAATGCTGCAGGTTTTTGACCGATATCCCAAGGTCTTGGATTGGAGGCATTACAACTGGCTCATTTTCATCGCAGAGTACTTCGCGATCAATATCATAACCATGATGAATGACGACTTACACTCCGCTGAATGCAACTAAAAGTAACTTTTCTTGTCGGCTTTTTCAATATTTCCATCAATTGAAGGATTTCTAATGCTTGCATCATTCATTGAGATTAACTCCTTAAACACTCTGATACGCCTGTGTTGTTTCAGACCACGCATGATTGCTTGCATGGAAGCAGGATGTTGACGCGTGAATTTTATTCTCAAGACCGACTCGCGAAAAAGCAGTAATAATATCGCTTTACCTATACGGGAGAAGTTTTACAGTGTTGGGATTTCTGTTATTGTGTTTCAAAATCATTTACTATTTTGAATTTGGTGTTTGTGTGAGGAAACAATGAAGAACAATGCTTTTTTATGCCTTTCTCCGCAATATTGCTTGGACACCTCCTTCTTTGCCAGACATCTTAGAACAGGAACAGCCATCAAAACCCAAGCCCACGCATTTCTCGGGTTCTGCAGTTCTTCGGTCGTGACAAAATCGTCAATGGCTTTCGCAATGGTTTTTGCGTCAAGCGCTTTCAGTTCCACAATAAGTTCCTCTTTGACTTCATTGAACTTTTTGTCAAATACATGAAAACCTAACTTGGATAATTGTTCCTTTAGAGATAATATCAACGGGTTAAATCTTAACTGGTAGAGAAACTATAAACATACTTCACTTTTTACCTTATTAACGATGTTTCCTTTATATTAGTACCACATAGAGAAATGATCTCATTCTCATTCTGAATCTGAACTGATTGGTATGTAGCATTTTTCTTCCCCTTTCAAAATGGTTTTTCAATGACTGATCTCCGATATTCTAGCAAGCAGCACGGAAATCTTGCAACACTCCCTCATCATGATTCTTACCCCGAAGCGGCGGTAAATCGCGCGTATCAGAAAATGTCACACATGAAATTATTGAGGATAATATTTTTTTTATTTGGCCTATGATTTTCTTAGAATACTGGTTAATTTGGATGTCTACCGGCACGTCCTGTGCAGGAACAATCTTGCAGCTTCAAGAACAGCATTTTTATGCCACTCTGTGTTTGTATGTCCACCCACAAACCATGGGTATATCTTTATATTTTATTTAGGGGTCTTATTAGTAAAAAGAGCCTAAGACTCCACTGACCGAACTTTGCAATTTGAATTGGATAAATCTGAACTTGCAGAATGCTCCCTTTGGGGCCCCTGGAGTATGTCAGTAGGAGTGAATGTCTCAACCCATATAATTGTTTCACTCTAAATTGGGTGGCATCTGCCAAAAAATTATGGGTCTTAGGTGGAATCCAACACTTTCAGTAACTGTTTCTTTTTCTCAGTTGAAATCACATAGATGAATGTCCAACGTATCTACCAATGTCATTTTCGTGACTGTCATCTAATATCTACTGAAACACTAGCTCCGAAATCTGGACCCATATCTTGACTCGTCAGGTGCTGGGCCTGGGTGTGAGTTCTTCATCATGCGAAATATACGAAGTATGAGGGATTGCCTCTTGTGTAATCTTAGTTGACTTATTGGTATCTTCTTTGTTTTCACCGCTACCATTTCCATTTTATCAGAGTTCTTCCTTTTCAAATTTACTGCAAACAATATATACTCTCTATATGTAATATAATATGTATATATATATCTTCAATATATGTAATATATCATGTAATATATCTATATACTCCTATAATATATGGCTCAACTAATATTATATAATATATATAATATATAAAAATAATAATATAAATATAAATATTACTATATATATATATATATATATATATATATATATATATATATATAATAATAATATATATATGTATATATATATACATAATAATAATAATAATAATATATATATATAATAATAATATATATATGTATGTATCGAAAGACGCTTTGCGGAGCACGGGGACCGGTTATCACTCAAAGATAAGGAAACTGACTAGTATTGATAAAGATAGTTCAAATTATTATTTACTACTATTAAAATAATGTTTAAATGTTATACAAGGGCAAAACTAATTTTTATTAAGATCATTTATTTTCTTGCGAAACATTATTTTTCATAAGGATCATTGACTGGAGAAATTTCAGTTTGTACGCCAAGAAAGCATAATTCATACAATGCTTAAAACACTCGTTGTCATGGAAGCAGTAAGAAACCTTATTGTATTTTGTCTGTTTTGTTGTTTTTCATAAGCCTCCTCTCGAACACGTCGCTTAAATAACTCCCAAGTTGACAACTCTACTCCTTAAATTGATAACCTTGCAAAAATATATAAAGACAACGAAATAGATGCAAAAATATTTTTCCAAAAAGAATTAGATAGGGATACCTTGCAGTTATTATTTTTCATCTGTATATAAAATAATAATATACTTTCATTATGTAAATATATAGCTATGTTTAGCTATGTCACCATATTACCGTATAAATTTAATGTTTGAATTGAAATAATATATATATATATATATATATGTATATATGTATAATAATTAAATCTAATAATATATATATATATAATATAATATATGTAATATATATATAATATATAATTATATTTTTATATTGATGCCAACATCTGCTCCTCTCTGCCCATAATATGTATGTATAGCACCATCTTCTTCCTATCTTATATATCACATATATATGTGTATTTCATGTAATATAATATAATATGTATATGTAATAACCAACTCAATAATAACATATATATGTTTAGAGGACCCCCCCAGGAGGGGTTACAGCTACTAAAAATTTACTATATTGGAGACCAGCGCTTGCAGGTGTAAGAAACCGAAGAACGTCCCAATTAGGACTCATGGAACGCTAAGTTTCCAGAAACACGTAAGATTTTAAACCTTGGAGATTAGAGGCTGTATTTTGGATCACCCTGTCAATCAGTCTAGGCTTACCAGGGGTCGGCAACCTTTTGAGTCGGAAGAGTCAAAAATTACAATCTAAAAAATTTTCAAATTTTTTTAAAAAATTACCAAAATACATCTTGGCAACAATAAATAGTACTAGCATAAATAAAGTTTTTTGATAAAAAAAACTAATCTACTTATTCATAGTAGTGTTTTTCACAACAAATTAGAAAATATATTTATATATGCATTAAATGAATATTCTACAAACTATTTAAAGTAAAAAAGAAAAATTAAGACAATTAACATTTACTTACAATACTAACTTGTACTTCAATAACAAACAATTGAGCAAACAAATTCAATGGGAGCGATGGCTTTGCATGGTTATTCAAGTAGAAAATTTAAACTTTACTAAACAATGTAACTTGTACTTAAAATAAAAAAAAACAATAACATACATTTGAGCAAACAAATTCAATGGGAGCGTTGGCTTTGCATGGTTTTAGAAAGTTTGGATAAATTTGGCTCATAACTTGTTGTTTTAAGTTTCAAACACGACTCTAAATTTTCATTTGTTAGTTGGCTTCTTACTTTACTTTTAATTATATTCATGCAAGAGAACGCTTGCTCGCACGAATATGTCGATCCGAAGATAGTCAGCACTCCAAATACCAACTTCTTCACCTCACTGTAGCAATCTGGAAGACTATTCCATGCGTCGAATATAAGTGCCTCAACTCTCGGCATTTCTTTTAAAGCTGTCCACTTTTGTTGCGTTACGTACATACATTTCTGGACCTCCAACTCTTCCAACTTGCTTTTCAACTCTGTAAATTTTCCACTCCACAAAGCTTTACTTTTTAAATCGATCAATTGCATTTCTAGAGATCCAGTATCATCAATTCCAAATGGCTCAATGTGGATTTCGTTACTATTTGTGTTGAGAGGATTTACTATGAATGCTAGAGTGGTTTTGTTGGTTTTGAATTGCTCAAATCTGTCAGCAAATTCATCTTTAATTTTTTTATAACTGTGCTGAAGTAATTCGTGTCAACAGTTGCACTGGTTTTATCGCGATATTGCTTTAGAAATTGAAATGAAGTAAGAATTTTACTACGCCCTGAATATCTTCTGCAACAAAAATTATTTTTAACTTTTAAAACAAACCAATTCTTGCTACCAAAACATGAGCTGGGTTTCCCTTTCCTTACGGTTTTTAGATTCAGGTCATTTAATTCGCTGATATCCACCATAAAGTACATTTTTTGCAACCATTTATCGTTCTCACAATTCAGGGTGATTAATGCCTTTTCATTTAGGAATGTATTTATTTCATTCAAGCACAAAGCAAAACGTTTCAACACCTTACCTTTGGAAAGCCATCGCACTTTATTGTGAAGAAGGAGGTCGGAATACTGAGTCTCCATTTCGTTTAAGAATTCTTTAAACTGACGATGGTAGAGTGCTTTTGACAAGATGCTGTTAACAATCTTGATTACCAAATTCATGACCTCAACTATTTCGGCCGGAAATGTTTGGGCACAAAGCGCTTCTTGGTGTATTATGCAGTGAAACGTAAAAATTTCGTGGTTTATTTTGCTCTGAAGAATCGTTGTTGCCCCTTTATTTTTTCCTGTCATACTTCTGGCTCCATCAGTTGCTATTGAAACGATTTTATTTAAATCGATCTTATTGTCTTCAAGGCATTTTTGCACGGCATTCGCTATATCTTTCCCTCTAGTTTGTCCCGAGAGCGGTAGCAATCCTAGAAGTTCTTCTTTTGGACCTTGGGAAGACATATACCTGACAAAAAGGGCAACTTGTGCCGTGTCTTTTATGTCGCAAGACTCATCTATAGCAAGTGATAAGGCAGAAGAAAGTTGAATATCTTCCACCTGCAAATATGTTACATTTGAAGACATTTTAGCTATTCTATCTTGTACTGTTTTAGCGGATAGTGGCAAATCTTTGATTTTTTCAAGATTTCTGGTTTGTTTTTGAAATCACGAAACAGTTCTTCAGATGCACGTATGAAGCAATCTTTGACATACTCACCATCTGTGAATGGTTTGCCTTTTTTTGCAATTTCTAGTGATACCGCGAAGCTTGCCAGATTAACATTACTTGTAGATTGCGTCCAGTTACTTAACATGGAACTTGATTGCTGTTTTTGTTTTTGGAGCTCGTCGACAGCCTCGCGTGCATGCAGAGGGTAACAGATTTAACGCTCCATATCGCATGAGAAGACTGCGCAATATATATATATATATATATATATATATATAATATATATATATATATATATATATATATATATATATAT
>JABUQX010064859.1:0-17500 GCA_015478945.1 Trachelipus rathkii
CATTCTCTTTTCTCTTTGAATATTAAGATATCCATAAATTATTATATATACTCTTTTCATTTACGAATGGATCAGTAAAATAGTTTATTCAATCGTTAAGTCGACTGACCGCTCAATCAAAGTAATTTGCTAAATTAGGAAATAACGACGATTTATCTCCACTTATACCTTAATCTTCAGCTTGCATAAAATATTATAGAGGAAACAATCTCACCACCCCTATCAACTGAGAAGTATACGTTTGGTGTTGTATTTAGTTTAATGACCTCTAATTGAAGCAAAGACGATATAATATGAATTGCCTAAATAGATATATATTAGCGGCATAACTTCCAACCGTATAGAGTTAACTGTCTTTAATAAGACATAGTAAAGATTAACTATAGACACGCTGACCGAACTCATTATACATGGAGGTAAAGGACCTATGATTCAGTAAGGAACCCTCTGCAGAAACAGGTCTGATATGGGAACGGGAGACTACTTGAATATGGCGCTCCATACATTGGGAATATTACCGAATTCTCATAAGGCTTGTCAACTAGAATCAATAATCACCTTAACTTTGCAAACATCTTTGGAAAAGATTACCGTTCTCGATAATTATTTCATCATGTCTCTCACATAAGATCCTAATAGTCCAGCACCCTAACTGAACTAGACGTTAAGACTATGAATTGCTTATATCAAGAGAATCGGCGAACGTACTATGCGCATATTGGCATTTTCTTTGTAACATAAATATTATAGTGATCGTGGATGAGAACATGTGGAAAATTAATTAGCTTTGACATTTGTTTTAATTAGATCACTGATTGGGAGAAAGCTCTTGATACACTTTCTATGCTAGCGTTTTCTGTCATTCACATATATCGGATGTAAGATTGAAAAACTTCTTTGTGATACATGAATAATCAAATAATCGATACTGGAAATTGAATACATTGGAGCGAGAGAGGTAGGCAAAAGCAGAGAAAGATTACATCGGGCAGAAGCAACTATCTCATAGTTCTTACATTTCCTTCTATATAAAAGAATTTTCATGGAATTGAATTTACAAATTTAACCTTTTGTAATCAGCCTGCATTTCTTCGCATCTGTCATTAATTATTTGTATAGATCTTTATTCTTAAATAGCCACTAATGGTTGGGGTCAGTCGTAGATACGAACTTATAACCGAAAACTATGGCGTTTTCTTATAACTCTGATGCTAATGACCAAGTAATAGCTCAGTGGTCCTTTTCAGGGAGCTATATATTCTTCTCTGCTTTACTAGCGTCACGTACAGAAGCTTAAGGATTATGTATGCAGGATGGAGTTGTTGTGTGCCGGGGATCATCCTTCTGTGGCCAACACATGTCCCTATAATAAATACACTGATTCGGTCTTATGGCATCTGTTGAAAATATTAAAATTAATTATAATTCTATGCTTAAATATGAATGTGTCATTTTATCCTGGTAAAATTGAGATATATGCAATGGTTTATTCGTAAAATTATATATTATTTCTGTTATTATACTCTATTAGTATATCTAAGCATTCATGTTGCATTTATTATTTATTATATCAATTATTGAGTCAAAATTCGAGTAATTTCCACACATATTTCTCCCCTTGATAAGATGTAATATATGTTTCTACTGGCTTTTCATTCAAATTTGAGGTTTTAAGATTAACAAAGGCACAAAGATTACGGAATAAAATGTACAACGAATTACTAATTAAAAGAACGAGAAGTTAGGAAACAACATCTGTTGATGTAAATCTCAATTGGAACATGAATCTATTCATAGCCTGTAGCTTACAGGATACAGCTGATAAATTCTTATTTGTATATAAACTGATTCATAAAACTCTCTAAATTAAATCTAACAAATCGTGTAAAGTGATTACTCCTTCTTCTGATTCAGTTTTCACTTATTATTTTCGACTTTCTTTTTTTAGATTCGCGGCAAAACTAAACTAAGACTAATGGTGTTAATTTTATCAATATTTATTTATGTTGGATATTTCTTATAAGATTCTATATCCTTCGAATAAACAATTATGTCATCGAGATAAATTAATGCATGTATGCCTAAATATAAATGAGAAAGATGGTTTAGTTCTAATTCTTTAATTAAAAACACATGGAACTTTTATTAGAAATTTTTCTTCTCTTACACTATACTGGTACCTGTCATTTCTTAGATTTCACATACTGATAGAAAGTTGTCCTGCTCGTGAGAACGAAAAAGATAATATTATTTCATCTTGATTTCATCAGCAACTTTTATGCCATACGGATTTGAGGAGACATCTAAACTTGAAAAGATATGTGAATTACTTAATCTTTGAAATCGTTTCTTGCATCATTATGTGATATTGACTTATTGTTGCAAACGAGAAGCATATATTTTATTTAACTTTCTAAATCCAATAATATATTTTTGTTTTGAATCACGTTTTAGACCGGGAGGTATCATTTTAATGAAGAGTAATTTTGAATGAGGAGTAATTAGAAATCTCTTATTAGTAACATATGTGACGTATAACATTTTTCTATCTCGCTAATAATCCAGTCTTTAATATCAGCCTGAAATCTGTGCGGATAAGTTGATGATTTGGAGTATAAAAATTATTTTGTGTAGCCTGCAAATTTCTATTTTGAATTCCCCTAACGGACTACATTCTACTTTATCACCCCCTAAAGCAATAACTTCTTTATGTGCTAAAGAAATAGCTAGGATCTGCTCGCAATTCGAAGCACTATCTGCAGCAACCAAAAGTAAATTAGAATTTCTTTCTTCGGATTTTAGAAAACAAAATTTCCTTGATATAAACATACGCGTAAGTTTGATCAATTTCGGTATAACCTGAGGATGATTCTATTTTTATTTACTAATAGAATAAGAACTAATCTATAGATAATCTTAAGGTTTTTAATATGATATGAGATATTTAGCTATATTACGGATCAATCAACTGTATTCTTATCAATGTGATAGCTGCAGGGAAAGGACTGTGAGAGTTTGACAACATTTTATTTTAACCATAGTGAGGTCCACATCTATTATCCAGTGTACTAAACGGAGACAGTTTATGGACAATAAAAAAAGAACATTTGGTTATAGAATGGATTTTTTCTATCACTTACAAGCAGGAATATCATTACGCATGGCCGGCGAAGTTCAGCCTTAGAACGAATAATTAATACTTGATAAAGAGAATTCGGAGCTAGAAATAGGCTTCCGAACTTAACTGTGTTCGGCAAATAACAAATCAATAACATTGATTCGTTATAATGGTAATTCATGAAACAAGAGATTCTCTTCAAGAATTAAGATACTTAAATTAGACGGAGACACGAACTAAATGGCACATTTGAATTCTTCAAAAGTGGATGCGATTTATCGTACATGCGAGGATCGATCTGAGTTTTGGATCATAACTAGTTCAAATAGGATCATAAACGTACTGGAAGTTCTAGTGTATGGATATGGCTGGGTGGTGACAGACTGTTCGCCAATATGTTCATTCATATTAAACATTGATCTTTTTAAAATCGAAATACGACTAAGGTAAATAGAGCCCTAAAAATTTATCCGATACCAAATGTAAGCTATTTCCCGCCCTAAAAAGAACATTGATACTCCAACAACTATATTACGATAAGGTATCAATTAAACTCAAATCTGATCTCAACGCATATAGTATTTAACATACATTTGGGATAGAGTTTGACACCATACACAGATTTAGGATGACGTTACTATATAAGATATATTATATAATTTATCAAAAAAAATGTTGTTTATTCCTTTCAGAGTTATTGAGAGGATATATATCACTTTTTAAACTCTCAAATACCTTCCATCTCAGAAGCGAGACACCACTACCTAGATCGATATAAACGACTGTTATTAACATATATAAAGCTACAATAATTCGACCTAGTCAATCCGTATCTTAACCATCCATATACTATTTATTCCTAATATAGAAGGAGTATTCTTTATCACAACACTATTTACATTAGTTGAGAACACGGAATTTGAATTAACTATATTAAAATTTTACGCCTTAAATTGGACATCACCTATATAAACATTGCGACGTACTGAGAATGTGAGGTCCCATTCATAAAAAAATGACCCTTCACTATATAGATACGAATAAGAAATGAACAGAATTACGAGAGGAATGATGCGAATTGCGAAAATTTGCCCAGTCGGTTTCGGGAAGAAATTCGAGGGACGGCATGTAATATAGCCGGAATCTAAATTTGGGTAAAAGATTACATATAGCCCAATACTGAATTATTTTCTACTCATATTATTATATAAACTTGAATTAAGTAGATTCGAGTAATAGGAATCCACAAGACTTACCTCGAATTATCAGGTATATAATCTCTTCAATGAAAATCGATAACAAGTAGCGGAAAATTCATTTCTCACTATATCTGTTTTTGGGTTATTTCTGTACACGCAGGTTTTCACGTTATTAAATCGACTAATATTACGTATCCACCATTATTTTACGATATATTGTATGAACACCTATTTGAAATCTTCGCTGGGGAATAGTGGAGCCCCTGATATCCATTATAACAGATTCTGTATGATAAGATTTTGTGCACGGTCAAAACTCGTGAATTTGACCTCTCACTAGAACAAGCGGATTTTTACAAAACTTAGCCCTGGTTGATGATTAGTACACTGATAGTGTTTTTTAGAGAAATAATTTTATATTTTATGAATAGATTGGGATATATTTTGAGAATATTTATCAACCCTAAACACGAACGTATTAACCTTCCTCAGAAAGAGTTGACCTAAAATTGTGCCCGCGGACTATTTGAAAAATTACAAGCACGGACGAGTTGACCTAATTGTACCACATTATTTTTCGGTTATACCTAGTAAATGTAGATTACCAAACATTAAATATAGAACAAGAATTATCACATTAGCATATTATCACATTACAAATCATAATTTGGAACTAACTTTTAACATTATGATATAGGTAAACTGAATGTGATGAAGGAGGAGGAGAGTATTATTCTTCTCTGTTTTTAGCGTAGCATAAACACCGGACTCGTGATTGAACATGAATTCGATGTTCCCTGTGTTAATGAAAGAAGGAAACTACCTTAGCATTATTGTAAGACTACTTGAGTCTTTCGTAAATTTACGTTTTGTACTCATTGTTTGAGGTATCCGTCTTTTATCTTTATACTCTAAAAATCTTTCAAATGGATAATCTTTTGGAATTGAGGCTTTATTTAACGAATTACACAATATTTAGAAAATAAGAGAGTAACGACGCTGTTCGTTTTGTGTAAAAAACATCTAAAATCTTATATCAAGCTCACAATAAAACCAGTGCAGATCGATAAATGCATTGCGAGTAATGACACTTCTTTACGCATACCTGTTAGAAGAACTACGTAGCAATGTAGAGAGTGAAGTTTAGGTTTGACACACTGTTGGTACCTAGTTATCTAATCACTGAACGTTTCACGAGAGATTCAACATGTTTCGGTGCGATTTAGGACACCATCAATGTTTCCATATAGATTGAAGGATTGACGAGAACTAATGATAAGATCATTTTTTAAATGATTCCCAGGAAACACCTACCCTTTAATTCTGGGCGTACTTTGTGATCTTGCACTAAGTAAGCAACATTACCTTCTTTTTGAGACACAAACCTTATATAGTATATCACAAATTTTTTCTACATACGCTTAGTGATTCCTCATCTGCGAATTAACTTCCCAAATAAGAATTTTAATGTAAAAGTGTATTTTGACTGTTGCAGCAATTATTATTTATAACAAACCCTTATATCAGTATACAATAGAGGTATAAGTTCGGTATGCGTGATTGTGACAACCTGTCAATGTTAAGAACTGGACGTTGCATGGTCTCGGAATTTAATAAAAGAATCAGCCGAAGAAATATTTTGTTGAGCTACGTTTTCGTCAGCAAAATTTTGTACATCAATAACAATATTTTATACAGCGTTAAGAATTAATGCAGAAATGTTTGTCAAGATATGGAAATTGTCGTCATGTAGTGACCCTGAATTAGAAAAATATTAAGAAAGATAATAAGGAAAATGGATAATATACAACACAAAACGAAAACATATCTCACATAACGAATTAATATAATGAAGCAATATGAAAAATTTAGAAAACCCAAAGACATACTAAAACTGCACTTCTTCTAGTCAATTGCTTCGATATATCTAGCACGTGATATCTCATATATTATATATATAAGAAAAAACTAAAAGAGAAGGACATTTGCCTTCTTTGAGTTAACAATCATATATAATATAAAGAATAAATATAATCAATGATAAAAATACTATAAATCATACCAATTCCCTGTCTAGTGCTGTCGCGTGGAGTCACCTATTTGGGTGGTCAGCATATCATGACTCAGGCATGCGAAATTTCTTGAGCTTCCTGAATGCTTTGTCAACAACCCTTGAGACGTGAATCCGGATGAGAAGATACTCCAAACTTTTCTCTCTTTTCTCCACGACAAACGGTTTCTAGAAGATGAGCTACATGGCTTCAAAGAAAATAATACGACCGAAGAAATATATATATATATATATATATATAAATATATACTTAGTAGTTATGGTGTTTTACCTATATATATATAGGGTTTAACAAGGAGCAAACCAATATATACACATATATATATATATAAACTCAAGCATAATACGCACAATAGATATATGAACGATCATAATAAATGGAGTAGCTGATCTTTCCCCTTTCGGGAGATTCGGGAGAGAAAGAGCTATTTTTTGATACGTAGATTCGACTTCACTTCTCGCAGATATGTCACACTTCAACAGGATCACCAATCCTTAACGAGTGAGAAAGTTTCTTTGAGTTATGTAACCCCAAATATTCACGGACAAAATAAATAACTTTTCTCTCATTCAGTAAGAGAGGAAAAGAAAGAACAAGAAATATTACTGCATTTTTTTTAATGCCACATAACAGAAAATTCCCTAAGTGTAGTCCATCGTCAAATACAACAATAATAATTCGTCCCCCCCGAAAGATAAAATTGACACAATTCACTTCACTACGATTCGTGAAAGCATGAGAATACATCGAGTTACTCAACCAAGCAGAATTCCCTACGAGCGATTGACATCATTATCATCTGCTGATCCTATCCCCTCTAGTTCGTAGATATATATATATATATATATATATATATATACCGGGTTGATATAATTGTTCTATATCTATTTTTAAGTATAAGTCTATAGTATTCAATATATATACTTATAATTATCTATAGTAATTAATTTATAGGTAATTTTTACGGTAGAATGAGGGAATTAATATTTATATATAGTGAAATTACTAAATTTATTTATATATTCGGGATATGATTATACGTTATGGTAGAGCGTAGCGTTCGATTTAATTGTACAGGATGTACATCCACACAAAAAAACACAAACAACAGACACATTCTCATTTTTCCGTATATGAATAATTTAGCTGTTTTAGAAGACATCGTTCATTAAATGTGGTAGTGAATCAGTAAATTTTGTGGTCCAATCAGTCTATCACCAAATATCGCTAGCCTCAAAACCGTCTCATTTCAATTAATACTAAATGAGTTGAAAAAATATTCTAATGAAATATTGACAAAATACATAACAATACACAGAGATTGAGTCTCTTAAAAAAAATATATTACATTTATTGCTATTTATATAATTAGATATTTGTCAACAGTATTTGGAACAGAAATTGATTATTAAAAAAAATAATTTGAAGCATCTGGGGTTTAACCAGTGGAAAGCACAAATATTGTTCATGAACGGTAGGCTCACATGAAGCAATTTATAATATGACGTGATCGAACACGAAGATAGAGACGAAAAATTACTAAATGTACACGAAGATAAAGCGTAAGATAAATTATTTGAACTATACAACAGCTCATTATACCACGAAATGTCTGCTTCAATTAGATAATAGAATACTAATTATATAAAGAATAAGAAAATGTTTTTAGATTAAGAATAGACTATGAAAAAGACTATACAAACTACACAAATTAGGTTATTCCAGAACTACTTTAGATATATAATATAATCCTTATGAAGTTTATATCAAACTAATTGTTTAATCCTGCTATGTATCATCAATGATATCCTCATCAATGGAGAACGACAATTACTCTTAGAATGGAAAAAAAGGCATCAACGTAGATTAAGACACAATATTGGTATCCGTAACCATCAACATCTTACATGAGAAAATAAAAAATATCTTTCATATCAGACCATTTCATTCCCGAACCACAGTGGACACTTTGAGGTTTGTGGTTTGAACTATTTTCCCATAATATATATTCTTGATGTAAACCGAAGTTCCTATCTTCAGCTCCTGCCCAAATCATCTTTTAACTATTAATAAAAAAAATTGGATTAGTTATCTGTCACAGTCGCCAATTCTTCTATCTATCTATCTTCTATATATAACTCTTTTTATTATATTACAAGGTCTTCTTCATTTTTCTTAGATATCGATGTAAACCTATATGGATATAAGCATCGATGTCACTAGAAATTAAATTACTTTGAGTAGATTTACAAAACCTGGTGAACTTACGTTAAGAATATATCTAACACTTACTCGAAGAACATAAAAGATGCTTCAAAGAATGGGAAATACGAGAAAGATATCTCAAATTTCAGTTGTTTTTGATACATCATTTATTTATTCCCTATAAGCTCCAAAAATTGATAAATAAAAAATAAAAATTTGATAAATAAATTTTCATTTTAAAGTATATTAGTTTTCTATGTTACCTTGGATGGAAAAAGACCAGAGGTCTACACAAAATCCATCAGTTGGAAAAAAAAAGAAAGAAAAGAAATTCAGCCCTATAGGACAATATGTTAATACATAAGAAAAACTGACATTAGTCACTCAAAGGTCACACTCCTTAAATAAGAACATTAGAACATTAGAAACAAAAAGACAGTAAGAAGCCACATGGGCATATCAAGACTGTCCCAGTCAAGCCAACAGAACCAATCATCAAACAACATGGTAGAAATTGAGATAATAAATGAATGTCTCTTCTAGACAATAACAGACAAGAGAGATTTATGCTAATATTTCACAAGCATAAATATTGATTTGGCTGCATGAGTAAATAACAAACACTTCATAGTTTTTTCAAAACACAAAACATAGGCTCGGAGTACAATATTCCCACTCCGCTAGAGCCTGCACGAAACACGACCTTCTCTCACTACACTCAGGAAAGAAAGGACTCTCCCGGTACTATGCGTTACGGTATTCTTATACATTCATAGTGACGACATAAACACCTTAATATACTTATTTTAACTACAAAATATAACTCATTGGTTGGGTTCAAAAATTTGTTTATAATTTACTACTGATAAGATAGAAAATATATAACCCAAATATTTTCATATACATATGTAATTTTTATAAATATATAATATAAGTTATATTATAATATAATATATATTAATATATATATATATAATATATATATATATATATATTATATATATATATATATATATCTATATATAACAGTATACTTATGCACAATATGAAATTTTTTCTAAAAAATTCTAAAATTTTCTAACGGAAAAGGTAAAAAAATAATAAAGTTATATATGAATAAATAAAAAACATATTATTGGTGCTATATGAAGTGGTGTTTATAGTATATATGAATATATTGTTTAATATAAGCAGTTTGGCCACCTTTTATTGCCCTATGATATAAAGTGCTTTATAACCACGTCTTATGGCATCATGCCAGTGATCAAAGTTCTGCACATTTCTTGAATTCGCGGAGATTGAAACCAAACTTCAATAAGACGTTCTATAATAAGTTGTTGTTTGGTCTTAATGGGCTTTTTATGTATTTATCCATCCTGAGTATATGTCACCAAAAACTCTCTAATAGTTTCATAGTTGGAGAATTTCCAGCCCATAATGGGAGCACCTGAACGGCCATTTTCTGGCATACCATGAAGTGAGACTTGAAATATATATAATGGAGAGAGTGGGTAGGGTAGAAATGGAAGTTGAAATTCATAAAAAAAAATATTTAAATTTTAAAATTCTTAATTATTAGCAAGAAGCAATTTGAAAAGCTCCTAAGCTGGACATTAATCCAATTATATAGTATATATATATATATACCATGGATTTTTGTATGGATATAATTATTTAATTGTTTTCTCAGCGTCTTGGCATTCCATCATAAAATTCCTTTACACTACAACTCGTTCTTCGAACATATTATATATATAGTCTGAACACGGTCATTCAAGCTAAATTTGGTTGGAGGGGTATTTCTCTCTCCAACTCTGGTACCTATACATATTAAAAAAAAAAATATTACAGTTCCATTGGTAAACAGGTACAAGGATGAACATACATCATTACCACTAGTACTATACATTTGTGAAAATAAAGTAAAAACGAGAATATAAATACCTAGTTAAACAGTGACAGTTTCAGAAAAAATTATACTGTTCACAGATACTTTTTGTATACAGAAAAATTCCTATATCCCCGAGAGTAAATATAGTTTTTTATCGCAACGACAAGCTCTAAAATAATACTTAAATCGAACTCTTTTGTATCCAATACCAAGTTAATCTATAATGAGTGTCATTCTCAACCTTTTACCCATTGCTCGAAAGATGTTTCCCACCCTACATGGTTCTTTAGCCTTCAGGCAAGAGAGTGTCTCATTCATCATCTCGAGTCGATGGGCTCTTTCTCGGGACGATACCAGCTTACATCAAAAAACTTTTTTCAAAAAGCTCCTTCTTGTTCGACTGTTCTTGGCTAAATCTATTTTAGCTCTAAATGGGCGGAAAGTGCCAGAATAACACATCAATACATCTGGCAGTTCCAGTGAAAAAGTAATCTGTTTGTCAAACGATTTAATCATTCTGTAAGAAGAGCCTCTTTTATTATCTTTCTATCCAGTTCTAGAGTTGTTTTACGTTTCGACCACATTTTCCCAACCAACTCTATTGATCGAGAAGTATTCAAGCACTTTTGCAATGTTTTCCATTTTACTTTTAACAATCAGATCGTTGTCTTTTAAACTGACCTTCGAGATTGATACACTTCAATTTTTTGCTATTTCTTTCTCTTGTTTTATCGCGATACCTACAGCGTTAGTATTATGATTATCATTTGATTGTCTCAGGTCCACCTTGGCCGAGTGGATCATCTCATAGTTTCTAAAGTTACTCCATTTTTATCACGCAGCGTTTTTGATAATTCATAAATATCTAGAAATTAGATTTTTGGTATAAAAATAATATTTATAGATTCACAAAGTCTATTTTTATAAATCCCTAATAATGACCTGGGTCACAACAACAAGTAGTATAGAAAATTTACATAAATTACAAAGTCTATAAGTATACAGGAAAATTTCAACCTTGCACTCGAATTAACGCCAAACTACCATACAAAACAGATAGAGGATTTCATGTCAAGAAAAATCTCTCTGTGCAAGCTATGGTACTATTAAATATCATCTGTTTGGATCCTATATGTTTATCTCTCACACGTGTATGCATATTTACTCGAATATTAGACTAAAAGTCTCTAAAAATTAATGTTTAATAGTTCTCCCAAAGTGCTATTGGTGCGATATAAAAAATAAAAAATGATTGCACAATAATGTTTCTACTTACATTTTGTTGACCAATTTGTTGAAAATTTGAAAATTTTTGAAAGCAATCCATAAAATTGTGCCAGATTACTATTTGTATATATATAATTTATATATAATAATATTGTATAATTTTGAAATATGTAATAAAAAGATCAGTTTTTAATAGATTATTATATTTATTATATATAGTATATAGTAATAAATATAAATTAGTATCAGTAATCATTATATATAATTGAGGGCTCGGGAAAATATATAATTATTATATCTAAAAATATATAATACTATATATATATATTTATTATTTTATGATATAATATATATATTAACTACTATCCCTTATACTATCGAAACAAATATCAATATCGGTCAATATATATCGTAGATATTAGCATATATATATATAACTGCCTATCCAATTATAATCTTCAAGCTTCCATACTCTAAAAGATTATGCATATTAGAGGTGTACCGGAGATTCCGGTTCATGGACCGCGGAAATTACTCGGGTCACTTAATTTTCTGCAGGCCGGCCCGGTGAAGTTTCTCTCGATAAATTCCCTGGCGAAGAACTTCCTAGGAAAATTACTGAAATGTAACTTGAGATAATTGAATAATTTGCTGGAAGGAGGATTATCAAATTTACATAAGCCCATATGCCCAGATCTTTTAACAAAAAATATTTAAAGATGATAGCCACAATATTCAACTGTGTAAGTATTTCATACACGATTGAGTAATTTACGAGTATTTTAATGCCTAACACAAGTATATCATGAAATTATTATCACTTATTTACTCAAATAACTCAAAATATAGGATAATAAGATAACATTAAAATTAAATTTAAAATCCAAATTAAATATATTATATATATATATATATAATAATATATATAATATTATATAATATATATATATATATAATTAATAGGTTTCTCCACGTTTCAAAACATCTTGACACTGTTATTCAATGTAACCAATATGTAGGTATATATAAATATAGGTATACTATCAAATATATATATATATAATAAAATATCGATATATTATATATATAATCGAAAATAATATAGCTCCGGTATATTTATTTGGCATCGATATTATCGTATTATTATATTATTTTTGCAGAGATGGAGCAGTATATCTATCTTAAGCAGATTTTCAAACTGCCTCGTAAGCCAGTTAGTAGTAAAGAAAAAATACTCCGTTTAAAACGATTTATGATACTATTCGATACTCCTACCTATTATATCTGTAGTAACACTGGTAATTCTGATTAGTCCTTCGATATAGATACTTTTTTCTCAAATAAATTGAGAGATTAGTTCGTAAGCCTCAAATTTGACTGTATGAAGGTTGGTAACATCTAATCCTCTTCTCAAAAAAAATATTCTTTACAAAATATAACGAAAATAAAATTAATATTTTGGTTTGATGATGGATATTAAATGTGAAGTTTGTTCCGGGTCACAGAAAAAGAAGGTAGTGAATAAGTAAGGAGTGGTCTTTCGTTACAATAAATTTATTATTTTCTGAAGATTGCCTGTGATTTGGGCGTCACTGCGTATCACGGGCAATTTTGGGGGGTGCGGATCTCTATGCATCAACAGCACTTACTTTTTCATCGCTTCTATCTTTCGCTATTAGTAGTGGAGGTGTTCGAGATTGTATCATACGAAAATACAGGATTTCTCCCCTTTTATCATCTCTATAATTTCGACTTTTCAGCTATTATTCTCTTTGGTAGATTTTCGTTCTTGATTTTTCCATATGTCACGATAGTGGGCGTTGTATTAAATGTTTTTGGTGAACTATCTAGTTTTATTTTTTTGTGGCATATTAACACGCTATTTAAGATTTTGTAACATTATTTAATAATATAAGAAACCTTTTAAGAATGATGGCATTTTAAAACAATTTTGTGAAGTTATTATTATTAGACAAATTTGTAATCAATTGATGAATAAAATCTTTATCAAAAATGGTTAATATATAATATTAATATATATATATATATATCATAATATCCATTATATAATCCATCTATTATAATATATATATATATATATATTTATTAATATATATATTATAATATTAATATATAAATATATATATATATATAATATAATTGAATAAAAATAAGTCCTATCGTAAATGAAAATATAACTATTGAACTCTCCGTAGCTATCTAATCTAGGGAATTATATACTACTTTACAAAGAATGGGAGGGAATATACACTACTGTGATAACCCCAGGCAACCCTCCCGGGCCCGGAACAGTGAAGCCCTGTGCTCTCTTTCGTACTTTCTATCTGCACACCATGTATTCGCATCAATTTATATTTATCGCATAGTAGGTATTGTCCTTAGATTATATACAACCCATTTCGTAAAATGATATTATTTTTTGATTCCCCTGTATTATCTTTTACCTGAACCCTGTCTAATATATTTGATATATCAATAATTCATATTTTATGAAGTATATAGAATCTCATTCCATTGTATCTGATCATCATTAGTATAACTTTACATTCTTTCGTATCTTAACAAATTCATGGTGTTAAGGGATGTGTATAAAATAAGAATGAATAAACTCATCTCGAACCATACCTAAATTCCTCAAGGGAATGGAAAGCAAACTTTAAAATAAGAATTATTAAATTCTGCAGAAGTAGCAGTTGTAAATTAAAAATCGTAGATCCGATTTGGATGGACATAGGGGGTAACACAGCAAACAAGTCATAGAAGCTGCCAGATAAGGGGTGGAATGCGAATGATAAATTTCCTTTCAGTACCTACTGATGTAATTAATACCCACAGTAATGATATGCAGTGTCAAAGCCATGCCCCGATGATACAGAGTAGAAGGAATGACAGAGAACGCAGTAGTAAATAAATAATTATTTTAGTTTTTGATTAGACTATTTTAAAATTGGACATACGTGGAACTAACCTAGTTGTAAGGATTTTATCCCACTGAATGGAGGACGATATTTTTTTATAGATTTATTTTATTTGCAGTGAAGAATATCTATCGTAACCTAAAACCTGTATTACTCTCTTCTTTGTAGTTGTCCTAGCAACTTTTGCAATATGAGATTTCAAGCATAATCTGTTGTTTATATTGAGATAAACGATACTCACATTGTTCGAAAATGATAAAAAAGATTGTTCAATTATTTTATAAACATGTGGTGAAAAAAAATTGTAGAACTTTTAAAGTATTTAATTTAACATAATATTTTAAAATAAAAATAAAATTTAATCTACTACGCTTGTGCAATTACAATACTGCAAATAAAAGTTAGAAATGAATTATATTTAATTTCCAATATATTGACAAAACCTCTATATCTCTCTATGTGATGTATATACGAAAAATTGTCTTTAGTTTTATTTTTGGCATCTTTATAACCAAATATACTAGTATAATATAATATATCTTCCTAATAAATATATATATAGTAATGGAGTCATATATAGTGTGTAGATATATTATTACTACGGTATATAATAGTTGACCAACTACGCTAGTTACTATGTAAATTTATTGACCTTCATTAAAGGTAATAGATATTATTTAATGTATATCTGGTATAATATATATAATAGTACTTGTGAGTTATATTATTATTCAATTTATATATTATCATATATATTCATATTACTTTATATATTATATATTCTTCTTTAGTATACTCTTTACTTTCTATTCAGTACTTCTTATATTCGATTTATATATATGCTACTTTTCTAATGGTACATTTAAAAATTTTTGAGTGTTTGGGATTCCTGGTTTAATCAATAATTTTCTTAAATTTATAATTAGATATATCTAAGTATATTTAATATATATAATATAATAGATTATTTTTATATAGAAATATAAATTATTAATTTATTTTATATATAATATTATTATTTACTTATTATAAATTGTAATTATTACTACTATATTTAACATATTTTTATAACAATTTAACGAAGAGTATAAATTTATTTACTTTAATATAACATTTATTATTAATTATATTAATATTTAATTGTATATATAATTTATATACTAACTTTATATAAATTTATAACATCATATTATCTCATTATAATTTAATAAGTTTTTATATATATATAATAATAACATTATACATTTTAAATTATTATATTATAATATATATACTGTATATATTATTTAACTATTAATAATATAATAATATTAAACATCTTTGCGTCTTTCATATGTGAAATTATTATATTTAAATTTTATGATTATTACAACATGGTACTTATCTCTCTCCGTCTTATAATTTTTAATATATATTATAAAATATTATCTATATATAATATTTTATATTATTACATATCTTATTTATTTTATTATTTGTATTACACTATATATTATATAAGATATTATATATATATAATAAATTGTATATATAATTTAATAATGTTATTCTTAATAATTTATTTAATATATTTATAATTATATGATTATATTATTAAATATCTAACTGTCGCAATATTCTTATACATTAACATACCCAACATATACATTTAATTTCTTTAATTTTTCCTATTATTGATATTGGTCAATTCAATTTGTAACAATTTATAATTTTAATTATTATTTATTATTTTATCATTAATTTAATATTTTTTTTAGTGAAGTTATAGTATTATTATTATTATTTTTCTTTTAAATTATATTTTCCTATTATTTATATATATATATACACATTTAATTTTACTTTTTCTTATATTCATATTTATTTTTAATTTACTTTTCATATAAAACTATTTATCTTTAATTATTATAAATACTAAATTTGATACTTTTTCTATTAATTAATAGTCAATTCAGATTATTTTTTATAATTTGTATTATTTAAGTATGATATTTGATATGAAATTTTTACCCCTATTTAAACTATTACCGTTATATTCATTATTATTATTTCTTCATTTATCTTTTATTATCTTGATTTATTATTAGTCATTAACCTTAATATATAATGGTTAATAACTGTTTTAAAATTAATGTTATAAAATTATTCTTTCTTAGCAAGTAATTAACCTGATTATATATAAAGGTTAATTTATCTGATTTTTCTAATTGCAATAGGTTGTCCTATTGTGGCACTCTTTCCTTTTCTTCGTGAGTTAGAATGTGTTTTTCTTTTTCCATGTGTATATTTTAATTGGGATGTTAATTACCTCCTCTTCTATAATATATATATAATATATTATATTTCTTTTGATTTATTATCTTATATATATATATTATATTATATAATATACTTATATTATTATAACTATATATATATTTACTGTTATCCTATTCGTATCTATATACTTTTTATTTCTATTATATACTATATAGTACCATTTAGTATACTATATACTTAATATATATATACCTATACATAACATTAACCCTATTATATATATTATATTTTCTACTTATAATATATATCTTATTATATATACCATATTAAAACTATATACATTGAGTATCTTTATCAAGTATATATATAATATATATAATAGCCAATAATTCTTTTATATGATATACTATGTTCGTCTCTGTCGTTTAGCGTATGATGAAGCGTTTAGTCATTATACTATTTGTTATATACTTTAATTATTAATATTAAATATATATCCTATATATATTAAAAAAATAAAGAGTTTAAAAATTAAAAAAATTAAATAAACAAATAAAAATATATATATATATATATATACATATAATATA
>JABUQX010064859.1:25000-27500 GCA_015478945.1 Trachelipus rathkii
TATATATATATATATATATATATATGTTGCTATATATATATATATATATATATATATATATATATATATATATATATATATATATATGTTATATATAGATAAATATATATATATATATATTATAGTATGCTATATATATATAGTTATATATATTATTATTGGTTTATTAATATTGTTATGCTCGTACTATTGAGAGAGGAAAATAAAAGATATTTTAATATACTTACGTATAGTGAAATATTATTATTATTATTATTATTTATTATTATTATTACATATATTATTATTATTAACATATATACATAATATATATATATATATTATTATATTATTATATATATATATTAGTTATTATTATTATATATATATACATACATATATATTATTATTAATATTATTATTATTATTATGATATTATTATTGGTTATATTATATCATAATATTATTATTGTTACATCTATTATTATTATTGTTACTATACATATTATACATATACTTATACATATACATATACATATTACATACATACATACATACACACATGGGCTATACATACACATATATATAGTTATTATATATATATATATATATATATATATATATATATATATATATATATATATTATATATATGTATATATATATACATTATATATATATATACATTACATATATATTATTATATATATATATATATATAGTTATATATATTATATTATTATTATATATATATATATATATATTATGTTATATATATATATATATATTATTATATATATATTATACTGTATTTATATTATTATATATATATTATTATATATATATATATTATATTAATGACATTCAATGATTATTAAATGGTACTTATATATGATTATGATATATATTATATATATATATATATATATATATATATATATACATATATTTCATATTATAATTATATTTATATTTATATTTATATTTATGTTTATGTTTGTATAAATTTATATATATATATATATATATATATATATATATATATATATATATATATATATATATATATATATATATATATATATATATATATATATATATATATATATATATATATATATAAAAGAGTAAGAAAAAAATTAAATGTAAAATTACTTTAATATATACGTGAACGTAATATAAAATCGGGGAATTTAAACATCCCGTGCGAACTTGATGTTGTTGTTTGTTCTTCTGTCACTAGAATTGGCAACAGCCATGCAATTAAAAGAACGCGTTTTTTTTTAATTTAGTGTGACTTTGTTAAGGAAGTTATCATTGATAAAGCGTTTTTTTTAACCGATATAACGGATTTTAACGAGCAAAGAATTTGCATTAAATTTTGTTTCAAACTTAAAAAAACTGCTGCAGAAACCCATCGTATGCTACAGGAAGCCTTTGGAGATAATGCCATGAGCAAAAGCAAAACCTATTTATGGTACAAACGCTTCAAGGACGGACGAACAGCTGTCGATGACGATGAGCGTTCCGGACGACCGTCAACAAAGACAACGCCGGAAACCATAGCAAGAGTTCGCGAGGCTATCCTTGCAGATCGTAGGCGAACTATCCACGATGATTGACAGATAGAAAGACATAGACGACGCCGGAAATCAAGCAAGAGTTCAAGAGACTATCCATGCATATCGTAGGCGAAATATGTGCCTTGAAGGACAAACGAACAGCTGTCGATGGGGATGAGCGTTCCGGACGACCGTCAACAAAGACAACGCCGGAAACCATAGCAAGAGTTCGCGAGGCTATCCTTGCAGATCGTAGGCGAACTATCCACGATGTTTGTGAGATAGTAGGACAGTCATACGGGACTGTTCAACGCATTTTGTCGGACGTGTTGAATATGAGGCGCATTTCAGGAAAATATGTGCCTAGAACAGAAGGTCGATCGGATTTCTGTCTGTACGGAACTCAAACAACAAGTCAAGGATAACCTCAACTTCATCTCCGATATCATAACTGGTGATGAATCATGGATTTATGGTTGTTACCCTAAAACTAAGCAGTAGTCGTTGCAGAGGAAGTCGCAAAATTAACTGCTACCGAAAAAAGCTCGTGAAGTTTACAACAATTTTATGTCCATGTTGATCGTTTTTTTCGATATTCACTGGAATGTTAGGAAAGAGCTCTTACCTCCTGGTTATACCTTTAATAACAAGTTTTACTGTGAGGTTTTGAAGTGACCGAGGGAGGGTATTCGGAGCCGAACGCCAGACAACTGGAAGAGTAACAATTGGTGTTTCCACCATGACAACGCGCCAGCTCCCTTATCACTCGTTATTCGACAATTCTTGACTTCCAAAAACATTACAGTGATTCCACACCCTACCAATTCGCTTAACATTTCATGACTGACTTTTCCATATTCGTAAAAATGAAATTACGGATGGATGGGAGACGTTTTAACCCATTCGAGGAGATCCAGGCACAGTCGCAGCGGGTTCTCAGAGCACTCTTACTTGAGAACT
>JABUQX010064860.1:0-5000 GCA_015478945.1 Trachelipus rathkii
CCGGAAGGGTGTATTTGATTCTCATAGTGGTGTTATGTTCTTGTTAACTTGGGCATGGCATAGCTGTGAGAACCAATGCAGATGGGTCTTTTGTGTGAACCCTCCGACCCCCAGCACGTGTATGTGCATTTGTTATGCATTCGTGCATTAGCCATTTACCTCACTATGCACTTCTTCAATGTTCTTTCTTTCCCTTTCGATTTTTCATAAATTTTCACATTCTTTTCATCCACCCTCTTATGCACAGACATTCCTACTACTCATATCCCTGTGTGTGCGGGAGAAAGAATTGCGCGCACATCGTATGTCCTGCGTGTCGTAGGAGCCGACTAAGGACGGGATCAAGTGGGTTGGCTGCCTACTACCATCTATTTCTTTCCAGGAATGCTAATGCAGGCCTCGGAGAAGGTCGTGGATTGCCGTAAACGGCCTTCTATCTTTACCGGCGAAACTGTATGAATCAGAGTATGGGTACAATGGATGTCAGACGAAAATCAAATGCTGAGAGAAGAATAGGAGAGAGGTGGAGGTATGTATTTAAAAGGGCAATAATTTGATTGCTCGCGTGTGACATGAAACAAAGATAAAGGAAAATGGTGAAATTGAGTGGTTGGTGTGAAATGTGTGCGTGCTGGGGTGGAAGAGAATGAGAGAGGGAGAGAAGAGTTGCTAATTTTTTGATGATGACTGGTACAAAGCTATGGTAGACTTTGAGTGTGTGAGTCCTAGAATTCTATAATGGTTAAATTTAAGTTGGAAAAGGTCAAGTATGTGTGGTTGACGTATGGTCCATCTGAGTGAAACGTTGAAGAGACGTAGATTTTTTTGGATAATCTGAATGATTCTTGATGGGTGATAGAGCTTCAGAATTGATAGTTGTGGGGACCTGAATGTTTGGGATAGTGATCAAAAAGGATGGTATATACAGGTTGGTTTGGTGGCGGGAGAAAATGAAGAATGGTAGGAAGGTGGTTGATTTTTGTGAAGAGAGAGGTATTGGTGTAAGTAATACTTTCTTTAAAACACAGAAGAGTAATCATAAGTATCCTAGAGTTGGTGTAGGTAGACATGGTAGCGAAGTGAAAAGTATGATTGATTTAGTGTTGGTGAAGAAGAATGTTGAAGTATGTGTTTGATGTTAAATCAGTTAGGGGGTTTGGGAATGGGATATCGGATCATTATGTTGTTCTATGTAAATTATTAAGCTAGTGGGGCTTGATGGAAAGGAAGGTGATTTACGAAAGGAAGTGGTAAAATATTAAGAGTGAGAGTAAGTGAGCAAACGACAATAATGATAATATATGTAACACGAGGCTCGCTAAGTAAACGGTTTTGATGTGAAACAATTTGGACACTGACATCAAATCTGGGGGCAAATGAAGGAAGCAATTGTTATTAGTGCAAAGGAAGTATGTGGAATTGATAAGTAGGGAAGTAAGAATGTTAACAGTGAATGGTGGAATGTAAAGAGGTGATGATAGCGGTTAAAGTAAAAAAGAAGCGTGGGTTGAATGTACTAAAAGCAAATGATGAAGACTCAAAAGAAAGATTTTTTTTTTTTTTTTTTTTTTTTAAAATTTTCACCACCCCTCACGGGCAGAGCCCTATTCAACAGGGGGTGTTGCACGCCTCAAGTCAACAACTAAAGCAAATTACGCAGATGAGTACAGACGCAGGCTTTGAAGTGGGGAGATTAAATTCAGTAGGAAAAACAGAAGATGGAAGAGATCACAGAACAGAGGTGGCAGGAAGAAGGAAGCACCGCAGTGAACTGCCTGGAGTTAGATACATCAACACAAAAACTCATGTGCAGATACAGCACCCCTAGTTCTACGGAGGGCGACGCAAAGGTGCAGGTACGCGAGTGATAAGCTCCCTCGAGCACCTGCCGCTGCCTGTACCTAAGAAAAAGAGATAAGCACCAAACATCGCGCCGCAAAGATAGAGGGTCAAGTGAACTGGAAAGTACAGAACATTTTATAAGCCTTTGGCATTTGACTCAACCCTGTCCAAAAGCCGGGTGAAACCAAGAGCCCCCCAGACATGAGAGCAGTACTCCATACTAGGGCGGATGAGGCCCTTTTAGCTGGAGTAACTGAAAAGAGAAAAAAAAGTCTCGCACTCTAAACAAAACTCCCAGTTTCTTTTGAGGCCGCCCTAGCAACCGTTGTGATGTGAGGTTTCCAAAGACATTTTTTTGTTATGTTAGAGGCCACAGGATGCTTATATTGTGGACAGGTGAGACATTAGAACCGTCAAAGGGAATAGGAAAGTTGGAAGGTGCTTGAGAGGGAGATTTTAGAAGTTGAGTTTTAAAGATTGAATTTCCACAAGGTTCAGCAACCCCACCCGAAGATTCTCCTATCCAGATCAGCGAGAAAGAATCGGAAAAGATTAATGAGAGAGCATTCTAGAAGTAAAAGATGGAGGAATTGAAATGAGTTGAAGAATGAAGGGTCGAGTTAAGCATAAGAGTGAATAGAGTTAGATGTGTGCAGGTTAGAAGATCATTAATGAAAAGTAGGAATAAAGTGAGAGATAAGACAGAGACTGAGGAATCACCACTATTGACAGAAACAGAAGAAGAACCGCCCCAATCAACACAGCCGATATTGAGCGATTTGAAAAGAAAACTAGACATAGTAAGCAAAGAGAAGGAGGAAACCCAAAGGAGGGGAGCTTGGAGAGCAGTGACGCGTGCCATATGCCCTCACATGCTTTGGATATGTCAAGCGCCACCACGCAAAGTCTCCCCGTAGTTCCTAAGGGCGGAAAAACCATAAATCGGTAAGATAGGAGAAGTATATCCTCAGTAGACTCTCGAGCGCCGAGCCCTACTGGCGAATCGGAAAAGAAGTGAATGAGATTCCAGATGATCTATAGAATGAGAGTTGAGGAGAGTTTCAAAGATCTTAGATATAATACAAGTAAGAGCTATAGGGCGATAGTTAGAATGATCAGAGCGGCTTCCTTTTTTTTTCGGAATAGGTTTTTGACATGTGCGTGCTTCCAACACTGAGGGATAAGTGTTAGTATTTGAAGACAAATATGAGAAATATAATTGAATGAGGGCGGGATAGCACTGGAAGCACCTCTCAAACTCGGGGAGGAATGCATCCGGGCCACTCGCCTTCCTAACGTTCGTAGATTGTCAGAAGCCCATGCACCCGATCAATGTAATCACAGGCAAAGGCATAGGAGAGAGGAGAAGGAGAAGGAGGAGGATGAGGAATACCAGAATCGTCAAGGTTGAGTTAGAGGAAAACAGGAGGCACGAAGAGATTGCCTTTCAGTTTGTGAGAATTCAGCTACAGGAGCCATCAGACTCGAATAAGAGGAGGAAAAGAAGATTTACAAGAAGTTGTTAGAGATGTTTTGGCAAGAGGCCAAAAAATTTTATCAGTAGGAGACCAAGGAGGTTAGTGCACTTTTGTTTGATGAAAGCAAAGCTTTGCTCGCGAAGAGTATCCCTGCGCAACGATTTCTAGCTGGAATGAAAATAGCAAGAGTGATAGGAGAAACGAGAATTTTTCCACTCCCGATACGCACTGTGTCTAGCCTGAATGGCCAGAAAACAAGCACGATAAAACCATGGATTATGAGGAGAGAAAGATTAGTCGAAGAAGGAATGAACCTGCTCATCCCGTCTACGATTACAGCTCCCCCACTCGAGTACAGTGGTTTGGTTTGTGTTGTGTGTTGTGGTTTATCGGCAGAAGTCGAGTCGTCACCAGAAGACAAAGCAGTCATTCCAGTTATAGCTAGCGGTAGAAGCAACGCAAGGCCCCACAATCAGCCCGATCAAAATGCCCAGAAAATCGCGAGGGCAGGGATGGAGCTGTTTGGAGGAGAAAGTATTTTAAAATTTAGAAGATATATAAGTTGTGGTCAATTTACCAATAGACGGAAGGTGGTGTATTTATAGAGAGAAAGACTAGTTGGGGGTGAAAACATTAGGTCCATTTTAAAGAATTGATTGGACGGACCGGAAAGTGTGTGGGTTCTTTAATTAGTTCTCCAGATCGTTGAGAAAATGCTAAATATTCGGCTCCTCCCAACCCATATATCAGTAATGATTAGAGATGCCCAACCATTCAGCTTGTTGTGTGACATTTGAAACACCCGTAAATAGAGGACCTGCAAGTAGTTTGATGAGAAGGATTATAACTATCTCTCCGGTGAGAAGTAGTAAGGTATTCAAAAAAGAGAGTGAAAAATCTGGTCTGTTAGGAGAACAGTAGCAGAAGCACGATTATTGTAGTAGAAGGAAGAAAGATTTTAAGCCCACAGAACATCCACATACACAGTGCTTGTAATTATATAAAGGAGGTAAAAGGAAATACCAAAAATTGTATACGTAGGAGAAAACAAGAGGTAAATGAACAGTTTGGAAAGGTAAGTTGGAATGGGGACTTACAAGGGAATAGAAGCTCTTCTGGAAGGAACGCGAAAGGTTAAGATGAGAATAAGGGGAATCTGCTTAGAATAATGAATAGGGATGGTGCTTTTGTAACTGATGAAATGGGTGTGAGAGGAGTGTGGAAAGAACACTTCGAAAATCTGCACAATATTAACAGTACTGACTCCCCAAATGCGTCGAGAATGGAATTCATTAACTCTCTCGAATTTATGATGCAAATATACTTGCGTAGGACAAAAGAAATAATTCCCTGTGAATTCAACACTGATCTATGTAATAATTGCTCCTCTTTAGTGAGCAACGAGCTATCAAATGTAATGATGTCAAACTGCCTGAATAATTACATAACGGTTATTATTAATATTATTATATCAAGGTAATAATAATAATAATAATAATAATAATATAATAATAATAATAATAATCAATAATGTAAGTAATAATAATAATAATAATAATAAAATAATAATAATAATATCAATAATAAATAGATAATAATAATAAATAAAAAATAAGAATATTAATAATAAAATAAGATAATATCAATAATAATAAAATAATAATAAAATATATAATAATA
>JABUQX010064860.1:10000-12500 GCA_015478945.1 Trachelipus rathkii
TAAATCGTAATTGGGTTTTGTTGCTAAAAATTATGTCAGAGATTTTATTTAAATATAAGATACTTTCTACATCTACCATTTCATTATTTTTACTTAATGTTGTCATTGCTTTAACGAGATAGAGACTCGGCAATTGTTTGCGACTTATTGAAATGGAGGTATGTCAGCAAAAGAGACGAAAAAGCGTTATGCAGAGTTAGTCAAATCATTTGTATAATAAAGTAAATATTACACACGTTCCAAGAATTTTGAGCCCTGGGGTACGCCGTTGATGTTTGAAGTGTGGCTGAATTAGTTTCATTTAGTTTACGTATTGAAATCTCTCCTTTAAGTAGCTTTTAAAACCATTGTAAGTTTGTCCCTTCAAAGCCCATTTTGTTCATTTTACTAAGTAGTATGTCATGACATCATGTCAAAAGCATTTTGTGAAATCTAATAATAATAGCAGGGAGGTTTTCCCTTTTATTTTCTTATTTTCTGTACAGTTTTTTCGTTAAGCAAATGAGGCATCAACAGTTGAACCGTCCCTTTCTAAATCCAAAATTGTATCATTAAGAATATGTTGTTGATAAGAAAGATATTCAGTTAACATGGATTAGAAAACTAATTTTCAATATTTTACTATATCGTGTGTTGTGATAGCTATTGTCTGTAATTTTTTCTAGGCAAAGGTCTCCTTTTTTGAGTATATGGTGTATCACTTGCTGTCTTGATATATATTTCTCGGAAAATTCCTGTCAAAAAATGATTCATTGAACCAAGTGTTTTAAAAGGGACTGGCTTATTGATGTCGGTACGAGTTGAGGAATGTATTGGGGATAGAAAATGTAACATCACATATTTGTTTTTTAATCTCGGCGATTACTTTTTTACCTCGGGACAGTGATGGGAATAAAGGAAAAATGAGACTCGTAGTCTGGGAGAAAAGTTTCATGATGTTTGACTAGGGGGCTTGTCTCTCAAGATTTGCTTACCGACGTTTACGAATATTGCATTTAGCCCCGTCTGCGGATACCTATTTGTCACGTTTGTTAAACTCGATTGTATTAAATTCAGTTATCTTTTTATACAATTGTGATTTTTTTGTATTGTTGATTATATTTCATTGATGTTATTGATTATTGATTTATTGATTAATTGATTTATTAATTAATAAATAATAATTAATAATAATAATATAATATAATAATAATAATAATAATTAATAATATATAATAATAAATATATAATAATAAAAATATAATAATGAAATAATAATAAATAATAAATAATAATAAAATAAAATAATAAATAATAATTATATTGCAATAACTAATAATAATGATGTCAACAAACTTATAATAAATAACCCTAATAATAAGAAATTCGTGATAATCAAATTCTTAAACAATAAAAATGATAATAATATAATATAATAAATAATCTAATAATAAAATAATAATAAAATAATTCATCTATCACATGTATAATAATAATATTTTAAATAAAATATTATAATTAATAATATAATAATAATGAATAATAATAATAATATAAGTAATAATATAACAATATAATAATAAATAATAATAATAATTAATAATAATCTTTAAAAAGCATATATTTTAATACTATATATTATAAATAAGTAATTTATAATAATTAATATTTTTATTTCAATTTAAATTTTAATTTCAAAATCTTTGTTAGAAGAAAATTTAAATTATTTTCATAATGCAATATTTTACAAGTTCAGTTATAGGCAAATTAATTATTTTTGTTAAACATAAATAGTTTCCCTAGTAGTGAATGGGTCTACAGTATTGCAACACAGGTGTCGTTCCTTTGAAAATCGAAATATAATAATCACAATAATGTAAAAAGGAAAAAAATAAACATAATAATAATAATATAATAATAAAAATAATAATAATCATAATAATAATAATATAATAATAATAATAAAGATTATAATAAGAATAATAATAATAATAAAATATATAATAATAATGAATAATAATAATAATATAATAATAATGAATAATCATAATAATAATAAAAATAATATAATGATTAATAATAAATATATAATAATAATATATAATATAATAATAATAATAAAATTTATTATATAAATAATAAAATAATATAATAATAATAATAATAATATATAATCAATAATAATAATAATCATAATAAATAATAATAATAATAAACGTAATAATAATGAGTAAAATAATAATAATAATAATAATATATTAATAATAATAATAATAATAATAATAAATACTTAATATTCATATATAATTATAGAAGACTGCTAAAAAATAAAAATGGTTTACAAGCACAAATAAACACTAAAATTTAATAAAATAAAATAATTATAATAATAATAAAATAATAATAATAAATAATAATAATATAATAAAAATAAATAATAGCAATTTAGGACAATAATAATAATAAAATAATAATAATAGATAATAAATAATAATAAAAAACTAATAATAAAAAAAATAAT
>JABUQX010064860.1:22500-25000 GCA_015478945.1 Trachelipus rathkii
TTTAAATTCCGAAAAACAGCTTTCAAAACTGAAGTTAAAACTATTATCTTCAGTATCACTTTTTCGTCCGATTCTGTTGATAAATGAGAAGAATCTGAAGATTGGTTTAAAGTAGTGGAAACTGTTTTCCTTTCCTTTATACAACATATATCTTCGCACATCCATTGCTTAAGAATATCTTCCACTTTTTTATTGTCATATTCATCCTCAAGGAATGTAGTTTTAAAGCGTGGATCAAGATAGGTATCAAGCACAAGATTCTTATCAGTAAAGTAAATGCTGAATCTATTTTTTACTGAATTTTTCCATACTGATACTGTAGACCCAAGTCCCTCAAATAGTCCTTTTTTCTGACCCTTTTCAAAAAAACTGCAAATCACTTTCATATTTGGGATTATTGCCGATGCCATTGATGCATGCAGGTTTTGAATGATCACTGCAATATGAAATGAGAGCCGTCTTTTGTTCAAAAAATTTTGAAAGCATATGATACTGGCTATTACATCTGGTTTGTATATCCTGAATAAATCTGTGCTGTGGTAAATTAAATCTAGTTTGATATTCTTCATACTTGGAAATAGCTTGAGGCGAGTGATTAAAATGACCTATGATTTGTTTGCATATGGATATATTTTTTTCACGTCTCTTTATTCAAATATGGCATCATTGAGAACTAGTTGCAAAGAGTGTAAAAAGCAAGGTAATGCCTGGAATCCTGCTTGTGTAACTCCTGCAGCCATATTAGGTGCGTTATCCCTTACTATAACATGAATTTTATTAGCAGGAATATTGAATTCTTCCATAACATTTTAAAGACAATCACTTATATTAGATGCTGTGTGAGATACGTGAAAAGGTGAAACTCGAAGGATAGCATTTATATTCAATAGCTCCAATTATTACAAGCCTACAAGGCAAATATATCACTGCTCACTTACGAGTTCACGGGTATATAATTATCAAAACATATTACATAACATGACTAATGAAACATTGCCAAATGACTACCATGACTGTCTGAAAATCTTAACATGATATCTTAGGCTCTACGTAAAGATGCACCGCTCAATCCAGTTTTCTTTAATTAAATAGAATTAAGGAAGAACTGAAATTAAAAATCAATATGGCAGACTTCGAAATATTGTCTTTGAAATATCATAAAGATCGAATAAAAATTATTTTCAGATTGTATACCAAAGAATCGGTCAAAGAATCGGTACAATTTTGTCGATTCCGATTCCTGAAAAACAACCGATTCTTTCGATTCCGATGCCGATTCCGATTAATTGTCCTATCACTACTTTCAACCTTCATTCTTTCCCCTCATTTCTCATATAAATTTTCCTCCCTTTCAATACACCTTCTTTACCACAGTTTCTAACTTTTTTTTTAATTCGTACCCATCAGTTCCTTTAAATATTTGTACAAGGTTGTCCTCCCTTTTTTTTCCTGTCACAGCCCCTTGGGTTTTCCGGTGCCTCTTCCCGCATGAGTTTTCAGTTCACTCCACACTTCCTTCCCGTGGATGAGGGTACAAGAGAAAAACCGACCTTTACTCCCCTTTGCCTGGGCCGCTAATTGTAGGGGACCCGAACCTTGAGCTAACCGGCGAGGAGGCTGTCCTGCACTTTGGTGTATAATCTCGTGCTTTACGTGAAGATATAAGGTGCCTTTTGGTACATGGGGGGTAAACCAGCGCAGAGTTTTGGGGAGAATTTTCCGATGAAATATCCACTGCCTATCTTGCGGGGTGGAATCCGGGAGTTTGTGTGGATCTCTGACCTGTGATCTGTTGTGGGAAGAAGGATTACCCTTCCTTATGAAATATGTCTTTCCAGCCCATCCTATTATTTACTTTTATGTTTCATTTGTTTTATTGTTATACTTGTTCATCTATGGAGACGAAGTTTGCAGTTTAATATTTTTTATGGAAAAGTTAATTAAAGAAAAAACTTTATTAAAGAAAGATGAGAATAACATCAATTGCCATCGGTCTGTTTCCCAGCCAGACCTCACATAGGTCCCTACTACTTCTAGACCAGCAGGTACTTGTGCTTTTCTTTCTTCTCCTACACCTGAGGGTTCTTTGCATAATTTCATCAATTCGTCGACTGGTATGCCCCTAACACCCCAGGTGCCCAAACGGTCTGGGCAATCCTGCAAAGGTGCTCCCCGTTATAGTCATTCTCATTCGTTTACTCCATATGCTGCACCCCCTCCAGGAATGCCAGCAGATACATCATTCCCGATATATTACGTACTACGATCCACTACCTCTAAAGCTCTTACTGAGCATAGAACCATTCTTTTCAGTGATGCACTTGAAGAAGCTTTAGGAGTTGAAGACCCTCCAGTCACATTAATGAGAAATGGGTCCCTTCTCGTTCAAGCTGCTAACCGGAATCAAAGTTCCATTTTGTCATCCTTAACGTCTCTCGCAAACATTCCTCTTATTTCTACTCCTGATGAAATAAGAAACACATCTAAAGGCACTATTTAT
>JABUQX010064860.1:37500-40000 GCA_015478945.1 Trachelipus rathkii
CATGTTAGGTTACTGGAAATGTGTAATGTGTATATATATATATATATATATATGTATATATGTATATATATATATATATGTAATATGTATATATATACATGTAATAAGCGCTCTATATTTATCCTTCTGATGGCCACAAGGATAACGAACCTAAACCAACAAATAATAATAATAATAATAATATTATGTAATGTATATATATGTATATAATATGTAATAATAATATAATAATAATAATATAATAATATAATAATAATAATAATATAATATATATATATATAATATATGTATATTACTAATAATATATATATATGTAATATATATATAATAATAATAATAATAATAATAATAATAATATAATATACAAGATTAACTCGAAAATAATAAGCATTTTTTTTCCGTCTCACAACAAGAAAAGATAAGCAAAGAAATTTTTATTGCCTTTCAGTTACTCTTCGATTGAAAAATTGAGAAAACCATATCAACATGCTAAAGAAAACCATTAATAAATATATTTTTTAAATATTTTATGCATGGTTTTTTTATGGTTTAAACCATTGGTTTTTTATGTGGTTTAAAACCATGGTTTAAACCAATGGTTTAAACCAAATGGTTTCTCATCCCGCACCCCCTATATATATATAACATATTTATATATATATATATATATATATATATATATATATATATATATATATATATATAGTTCTAAAGCGGAAAACCATAAATACTGTTAAATAAATATTTCGCCCAGTACACCTCGAACGCCGAAAGCCGTACTGGCCATCGGAAAGAAGGGAATGAGTTTCCAGATGATCTAAGAAGTGAGAGTTGAGAAGGGTTTCAAAATCTTAGGTAAAATAAGTAGGAAGGCTATGGGGCGATAGTTAAGAAGGATCAAGAGCGGCTTCCTTTTTAGGAATAGGTTGGACATATGCGTACTTCAAAAACTGAGAATTAGTATTGAGACATAGAGAATATAGTTGAACGAGGGGCGGGGACAGCACGGAAGCACACTCCCTCAAAACTCGGGCAGGAATCCCATTTTGGCCACCCGCCTTCCTAACGTTCATAGATTTCAGTAGCCCATGCACCCGATCAAATGTAATCACAGGCAAAGGCATAGGACACCTGAGAAGAGAAGGGGGGAGGAAGAGAGATTCCAGAATCGCCCAAGGTTGAGTTAGAGGAAAATAGGAGGCCGAAGAGATTGGCTTTTTAGTTGGAGAATTAGCAACAGAACCATCAGATCGAAAAAGAGGAAGAAAGGCAGATTTATAGAAGCTGTTAGAGATATTTTTGGCAAGAGGTCAGAAAGATTTGTCAGTAGGAGAACCAAGGAGGTTAGCGCACTTTCGTTTGACGAAAGCCCGCTTTCGTTGTCGAAAAGTTTCCCTGCAACGATTTCTAGCTGAATGAAAATTAGCGAGAGTGATAGGAGAATGAGAATTTTTCCACCACCCGAAACGCACTGTCCCTAACCTGAATGGCCAAAGAACAAGCACGATCGAACCATGGATTATGAGGAGAGAAGGTTTTAGTCGAAGAAGGAATGAATCTGCTCATCCCATCAACGATTACTGCTCCCACCTTATCGGCAGAAGCTGAAGCGTCACCAGAGACAAAGCATTCATTCCAATTATAGTTGGTGTAGAAGCTACGCAAGGCCTCCCAATCGGCCCGATCAAAGTGCCAGACAGAACGCATAGGGCAGGATGAAGCTGTTGGAGAGAAAGTATTAAAATTAAGAGATATAAGGTTGTGGTCAGATTTACCGATAGGAGCGAAAGTAGTGGTGAAACATATGTCAAGTGTGTTCAGAAGAATTGTTTGGGACACTCCGGAATATATATATATATATATATATATATATATATATATTACTATATATAACTATATATTCATATATATTTTTATATATATATATATATATATATATATATATATATATATATATATATATATATATATATATATATATATATATATATATATATATATATATATATATATATATATATATATATATATATATATCTTTCTTTTTCTTTTTCTTTTTCCTCTCCCAGGAAGGATTTTTCATCCTGTCAGCCGCGCAAGCATCTTTCTCCAGACATCCCTCTGCTGCACTATTCCTCTTCTCTTTAGCACTCTCATTTTTGGTAGCTGACATCTTTCCAGAGAGTCCTCCACCGACTCCGCCCATCTCTTCTTCGGTCTTCCCCTTAGTCTTCTGCCCTCTGGTGTCCATTCCCATCTTCTTTTCGGCATTCTATCAGGCTGCATCTCTCCAAATGTCCCCACCATCTCAATCTCCCCACATCCATCTTCAGTATCATCTTCTTCACCATATATCTTCTCTAATTACTGCTTCATTCCTTATTCTGTCTCTCCTATCTTTCCAATCATAGTTCTTAATACCCTTATCTCCGCCGCTTGTTGTATTCTTCTCTCCTCTCTTCTCGTTGTTGTCCATGTTTTCGCTACAACAGCGTCGGAG